>JAKUCV010000249.1:173795-290875 GCA_028386065.3 Turnera subulata | reverse complement strand
GGTATAAAGATCTATAGAGATAGATCCAAAAGGCTTCTCGGGCTAAGTCAGAGTACATACATTGACAAGATGCTAAAGGGGTTTAGCATGCAAGATTCCAAGAAGGATTTCTTGCACTTGTCACATGGCATATCTCTCTCAAGGAAACGATGTCCTGTACATCTAAGGAGAGAGCGAATGAGTTAGATCCTTTAAGCTACAGCAATAGGATCTATCATGTATGCCATGCTATGTACTAGACTGGATGTCACTTATGCTTTGAGTATCACAAGCAGATGCCAATCTGATCCCGGTGAAAGTCACTGGATAATGGTTAAATATCCTTAAGTACTTGAGAAGCACTAAGGATGCATTCCTGGTTTACGGAAGCATTGATGGGCTTGTTGTAAAGTGTTACAAAGATGCCAGCTTCCAAACTAACAGGGATGATTTTAGATCGCAATTAGGATATACGTTTCGTCTTGGAGGTGGTACTGTGAGCTGGAAGAGTTCCAAGCAAGAACAGCCACCGACTCTACAACTAAGGCTATGTATAGTTCCTTCTAGGAACAATGTAGCAGATCTTTTGATTGAGTCTCTCACGCAGCAAAAGCATGATGGTCATGCTAGATCCACATGTATGAGATATATGGATGATTGGCTTTAGTGCAAGTGGGAGACTGTTAGTAATATGCCCAAAAGCCAATCATGGATGATTATTTGTAGTCGTGTATATGCATTAAGGTTATTCCTATAAGTATCGTTTATAAGATAAACGCTTGCACATACTTATAACCCTAGTATATATATATATTTGATATGTATATTCTTAAATGTCCCTAGTCGGTTATTATTACAGATGGGTTGTAATAATAAGTTAAGACTAGCGTATGTTGAGAATTGCATATGTGATATGAATTCTACATATGGGTACAAGTTGGAGAACTTGTGGACTGGACCGACCCACATAAGAACCCTACATGGAACGTTATATGTATGTCATTAGTGGTTCTTATAGGTGTATTGTCCTTTGACCTGAGATCGTCAAGGTACCCAACATATGAGTCATATACTTTGATATTATTCCTAGTCATCCGTAACTGGGTGGACATAGGGGTAATCATTGGGTATATGATGTAATATGTAGCGGGTTTTGTATGATCCAGAGGGGATTCGTCCGACCCATATAACGGGTATATTATCGAGTAGGTTTCTTGATAGAGTTGAACTGTTAAATGCGTGGCCACGCTCGGATTATGTGATATGGTGATATCACGGGTATCCGTTTTATACAGTTAACTCGAGGATCAAGAAACATAGATTAGACATATACGAGATTGACGTTTCCATGTCTCGGTCTAATCTTGATAATGTGACGAAGGGACGATGACATATTCCGAGGCATAGTGAATCAGTTCTGATCTTGTCGTTCGGGTAGCAATGATGTGTTGCTAGACGCCGCTCTTTGTTTATGATTGTAAAATGAGATTTTACAATCATTGCCGGACGTTACAAGTGCCTACAGGGTCACACACATAGAACCGATGATTCGAGCAGATGGTCGAACCGTGGTTGGACCATGGTTGGACCGGGTGTGGTTGGACCGTGGTTGGACCATGGTTGAACCAGGTCGTTTTTGGGCTGGTTGGCTCACTTATTGTCTGCATGATTGTGCCTCTTTAGGTGCTATGCATGATGACAATGGTTAGTGGAGTATTATTGTGTCTTGACATGATAATGGTGGGTAATGGGCAATGGGGCCAAGGTGTTGGCCATTACCTCCACTAATGAGCTTTTGGATGGGGTGGAGCTTGGTGATCAGATTATTCAGCTCATTCTCATCACCTTCACCACGTTTTTGGCAGCCTCAAAAACACTCTGAAAAGACCTCCCTTCAGTTCTTCTTCTTTGTGAAAGAAGGAAGAGCTAAAACACCACAATTCTACACATAGCTCCTACCTTTGTTGCTAGCACATCAAGTGGGAGTGCTCGAGGCTTGATTCGTGTGACGATTCGAAGCCGATCACGGTTCGTGTGGATACCGTAGAGGAGCAGGTCTTCTTCTTGCTCTAACTGATTCGTTCCAGCCTTCGTCTTGGTCTAGATGATTCGTTCCAGCAGTTGGGTGAAAGACCTCAACCGAACAAGGTACGAAATTTTGTTATACGGTTTATATGCTTCACATGTGGTTCTTGGTTTAGTTTCCTAGCTTCCGCTGCATGTCTAGCTCATTATGAGTGTCGTAATAGCCTCTAGGAAACTTACACTCCAAGCAACAAGAGCTTATGGGTGTGTATGTGAAAAAAATGTTGTGTCCTTTGAAATGTGTGTGAGGGGTCCTCTTTATAGTGTTCTGGGAAGCCTAGGGGCGTGGACCTGCTTAATGGTGAAGATTATGCCCAAAAATCTGGTCCAAAATTGCGTGGGATCGAATTAGAAATAAAATCGAAAAAAGTCAGAGGTTCTGGGCACCTAGCGGCGGTCATCCTCTGGATGACCCCCAAAGCCGGCGGTCATGTGAGGAGGACCGCCAGCACCTGGCGGTCGTCGCGAGAGGACCGCCAGTCACCCCGCGTTTCATTCGTTCTTTCCTTTTTTTGACCCTCAATCCCTCTAATTCAGCTCTAATTTGATCCTACCGTGTAATTAACCCCTAATCAACCCAGAATCACTCAATTACTTGATCATCACTCTCCTAAATCATTCTAAGATTGATTGATTACACATTGACACTCATTTTAATCAAACTCTGGAGAATTAACTTGGGCCTTTAAACCCATTCTTAACCCAAGAATAAATCATATCAATTATAATTGGATTAAGAAATAGAAAAAAGGCCTAAGTGATATATTCCAGCCTAAATAAACCTTATTATATATTTTATTTTAAGATTAAATCATCCCATTAATCCTGGAGTTCAAATACATGAAGGTCTAAATTATTAAAATACATCATTTCTACTAAGTTAAATTCATGACATGTCTTAATCCTAAGATTGAATCTTCTCATCAATTCCAGGTTCAAGTATGTCTAAAATCTAATTCTAGTAGAAAATTGGTGAGTCAAATTTGGGTGTTCACAAGGCTCAAGTGATTTTGGGTCGGGTATTCACACTCACATGTGATAATGGATATCGCGTGAGGTCCAAGGCCTATTAATCCCCATCATTGCTAAGCATCGAGAAACGGGTTCACTCAAGCCGCCATCGCTTAAAGAAAGCTTTGTGGTGGACTTGGATTACCTCACCCTCTTACGGTAGAAGCTTCACATCAATCATCATGAATTCAAGGAACTTATGATGACAAGTAAAAAGGCACACAAGATTCAACAATTGCACAAGGTTTCTTGAACCCACTACTTCCCCAGTGGAGTCGCCAACTATGAATACCCTACCCAAAATCACTTGGACCTATTCACCTATTCATTTTCACCTTCTTCTTCGAGTCAATCGCATGTCAATGGAGTCGCCACCCAAATTTTATTAAGAAAAAAATTTTGGAAAAACCTTTTTATGACTTCTTTAGGCTACATGGTCATGGCGAACCAAAGATATGGGATCGGGGGTTCATCACGGATGGGAAGGTGTTAGGCACCCATCCTTGTTGGATCGAAACCTTGTGCAATTGGAGAATACAAGTATGCCTTGTGCAAGTGTAGAAATGAATCACATAAAAAAAAATAACAAAATTGAATTGGAGGGGAAGGAGAAGAAGGTACGGAACAAAAAGAAAAAATAAAAATATTTGGGCTTGAGTCTCCACCACTAGAGACCACCGACGTACCCCGACGACCGGGTTCAAAGCCCACGTAGTTCTTATCATGGCATCAAGGAAATCACATAATGAACAAAAGCATCATCAAATCACCAGTATGTATTACTCAATAGCGTGCGCAATTAAAAGGGATAGAACACTTATCTCGATTGTTGGACAAAATCTACGGTCGTCTTCTACAAGATTTCAGACAATGCAAACGACCGATTCAGCTTCTAGTCTCAACAGCAAAGTTGTAGTTCTTCCTCTTAGCTTTCCAGAGAGTCTAAGATCATGGCAATCTGACTTTTAAAAATCGAGATTTGAATTATTTTCTAAAACTGCTTGCATCAGGTCCCTCTACTTGGATTGTCCACCATCTAGGCTCCTAGATAGCCTTTGATTGCCTCCTCCTCTTGTTCTCCTCTTGATGTCCTCTTTTCGGCTTCTATCTTGATGCTTTTCCACAAAATTTCTCCAGAGTCTCTGATTATAGAAATGTTTCTAGGCTTGGAGAAGTAAAGCTTTTCCAAGCAACAAAGCTTATGGGCGGTGTGTGGTAATGAGAGATTAATCTGTTGAAATGTGTATGAGGGGTCCTATTTATAGTGTTCTGGGAAGCCCAGGGGCGTGGACCTGCTTAATGGTGAAGATTATGCCCGAAAATCTGGTCCAAAACTGCGTAGGATCGAAATTAGAAACAAAATCGAGATTTGGGCGAATCTGTGAAGTGATGACCGTCATTGCCGGTGGTCATCTGCTGCATGTCTGCCAGTGCCGGCGGTCATGTGTGGAAGTCCTCCGGCACCTGGCGGTCGTCGCGAAATGACCGCCTGACAATCCGCGTGCCACCCGTTCATTCCATTTTCGAACCCCCAATCCCTCTAATTCAGCCCTGATTTGATCCCACCGCGTAATCAACCCCTAATCAAGCTAGAATCACTCAATTACATGATTATTACTCCCCTAAATCATTTCATAATTGATTGATTACACATTGACACCCATTTTGAGCAAAATCATACCAAAAACACAAAATCTAATTAAATGATGATTTAACTCTGATTTTCTACGAAATTCAAAGCTAAAATTAACCTGCAGGAATTGTGTTAATGGGCTAATCAAACTCTGAAGAATTAACTTGGGCCCTTAAACCCATTCTTAACCAAATAATAAATCATATCAATATAATTGGATTAAGAAATAGATAAAAGGCCCAAGTAATTAAAATATATTCCAGTCTAAATAAACCTTATTATATATTTTATTCTAAGATTAAATCATCTCATTTAGGATTCAAATACATGAAGGTCCAAATTACCAAAATATATCATTTCTACTAAGTTAAATTCATGACATGTCTTAATCCTAGGATTGAATCATCTCATCAATTCAAGGTTCAAGTATGTTTAAAATCTAATTTTAGTAGAAAATTCGTGGATCAAATTTGGATGTTCACAAGTATCTAGATTGATTTTTTCTTTACTTATGATTTCTTGCTGAAATTGTATTTGAATTTGATTTTACGGATTTTTTGATGGATTTACTTTTGTCTTATGACCTAGTGTTTCAAACTTTCTATTGTTCAGGACTGTTCTAAACATTTTTACTTATTTGTTCTCATTTGAATGATTGGATCATTTGTATTGGATATTTTGTTATAAAAATTTCTTTCTCTTTCCATCGGTCTTCTACAAAATTTATGAAGAATTATAAGTGTCTCTTTATGACTCTAATTGGCAACCAATCGAACTTGACCCCTTAAGCTCGACTGGGTAGATTACCGGGCCGGATTTAAGTGTAGTTGGGGTTTGAATTGTTTGCACTTATACAACATTTTGAATCCCAAGAATCAAGGCCAAAGACGATTTGTACGTCAGCTTTTAAGTAATTTAGCAATATATGTTTCCGACAAAATAAAAATACACTACTTTATTCAGAAAAAAAGGGAAGGAGAATATACTCAAACTCCGACTGTATTTCACTGACGTCCTACTGGAGTCATAAAACGTAATTGTCCCTAATTATTTGCTGCAGGGTTCATGGCTTTATTCACTGACCGATATGTTTAGAGTTTCAAAAGTCAATAGCGGGGGTAAAAAAGCGACTTCAAGCTTTGTTAATCATATGCTTCAAAGCCTACAAATCAATTAAGGGTTTTCTCTTTTCTCTCCTTCTTTCAGAGAAAACCTTAGATCTACAATTTGGGGCTACCGCCGATTTTCTTCCGGCGGTGAGCCCCCATCAAAATTTCTTTCAACTAGCTAGTTTTTTCTTTTTTGTTTCTAGTTTCTGATAACATAAGGCATTTTTTGCCACCATGAATGACCTAATCGGGACCTGGAAAGTAACCAAGGACCTGAGGGAGATAGCTCTTTCAGCTCAGGACCTAGAGACGATAGTACAGGACCTAGAAGTGATAGCTAAATCAGCTAATTGGCATAAGAAACACGTGAAGCATGTTTCTTATGTTAACAAGCGTTATGCCGCTTATGCTTTAATGATTGTATCGCTTCAGTTCCTATTCACTGCTCCTGCTCCACCTACTTTCTCCTATAAATAGGGGGCTTAGGTAAGCTTTTCAAGACACAAGAGAGTAACCAGAGGAAACTGACTCTCAACCTTTCTCTCCTCAAATCTTCTCTCTAAATTCCCCCTTGTCTTACTTAGGCATCGGAGGGTCCTTGGGGTCACCACCCAGGGCCTCCCCAAGCCCTTTTTCTCTTTTTCTTTTTGTAGATCAAACCTCAAAGGCCTGGTTGATACAAGAAGGACCTGGCGGATTAAGAAGCACACTACCAAGGCCGAAGAACCGTAGAACAAGCACCTCGGAGGACCCATATTTTAACATTGGCGCCGTCTGTGGAAAATCGTACAAAAAGCCATGGCTCCTACCCCTGAGCAATTAGATACTACAAGAACGTCCGATCCATCCGCTTCTAGGACCCTAACCACTCAGGATGTTTCTTCCACCGGGGGTACTCCGGTTACTGGGTGATTTCCAACTAACGTAGCCCCTCTAGCCGTTGATATAGCCCCCAGCAATCAAGTCCTGGGCAGAGGGACCGAAAGCGCCGTGATCAACGCTAGCTCCTCTAGCCAACCAAACCAGGACGTGATAACGCGCACAGAGTTTGTACAACTTCGGCTGGAGCTGTTGGTCAGCTTGCAAAATTTGTAACCATCACTTCCATCCGGAGATAATACGGAGGCGGGACACTGACAGCACGTCAGAGGAAAGGCCATACGCCCCCCTCGCAACAGGGACGAACAACGATCGGAATCGGCTACAGTGGCCCACCTATCTAGGCCGCAGATGGCGACGGACCAGCCATAAGGCCGAACACCTCGTTGGAAACCCATGTTAAGGAGCTTATAGAACATCACATGCAAGGAATGGCTAGACAAGCAAGGGGAAACAAAATGGAAGGCGTTTCACCACCCAAAGACATAGTCCGACTAGCCTCTGTACTGGAAAAGTATAAAGCCCCTTCCATCGAAGCCTAAAATGGACATGCAGATCCGAGGGACCACCAATTTGTGAAACTCTAGTCACTGGAGGTACTCTACCAATCAGAGGTACTCCAACCGCCGGAGGTACTCAAATCACTAGAGGTACTCTAACCATTGAGCGCATATCTAATCACTGGAGGTACTCTGGCCAACTAAATCATTCCCAACAGTAGAACCTTAGCCGAACGTCCAAAAATTCTAGCCAACTTGCAAAATTTATATCCTACACTCCCATCAGAAGGTGTTGTTGAGGTAGGACGTAGGCAAGGAACAAAAAAGGAGCCCATGAATTTGTTATATGATGAGAAAAAAAGGCAAGTCAAAACCAGATTCGGCAAGCAATTTCCAAAAACTCGCAAAAGAGCATGGAAACAGGGTCAAAGATCGGTTGCAACTACCACATCGTACCCCACTCATCATTAGAAGAAGGAGAAGGAACTAGATCAAATTAAGATCTACATAAAGTGCAACTAGATCCAAGGCCAATCTGGTTAGATCCGAGGCCAATTTGGTTTAATCCAAACAAGATCTACACCAATCTAATTAGATCTAAATCAACCCAGCTAAATCGAGGAGGTTGTAGCAAGATCTGAATAAGATCCAAGGCTCGCCTAATAAGAGCCGACTCAGATCCAACGAGTTCCAAGGAGCCATCATAGCCACTTCAAGCTCTCCTTCAAGTAAAGAGATCCGTATGGCAGGGCCTCCTACAGTTCAAAAAAAAATAAAGGTCCCCAAGGTCCTTTTACAGAAAGATAGATCAAGAAGGATGGAGAAATTGGACGCCTAAGCCTCCAACCCTATCATAAAGGTCCTTTACCTCTTCAAATACCCAACAAACAAGGATGTTCATAGAGATCAAAGAAATAGGATACACAAAGTAGACCCTGAGGTTGAAAGCAAAATAAAAAATGAGGCCCGTACCTAGAAGCTCAAGGGGTCCAGATCCTAGAGGCTCAATAGGTCCAGATCCAAAAGGCTCAAGAGGTCCAGATCTAAGAGGCTCAAGAGGTCCAGATCCTGAAGGCTCAAGAGATCCAGATCCAACAGGCTCAATAGGTCCAGATACTAAAGGCTATAGAGGTCCAACACCCGATCAAAAAGAAATCGAAGTTTATCCAAACAAAACTTGATAGCAACAAATCATGACCTGGCATATGCCACACCATTTCCTATTGAAGGATGCAACTTAATAATCAAGCTCAAACAATTAGAGCACATGATTGTTATCCTCGAGGTCAGAAGTTCAGGTCCTCCTTTTATGCCATAAAATAGAGGTTCTCAAAAGGGAAAGTGATTTAGGTTCTTTTCAAGGGAAACAAAAAAAGAAACTTGTGGAAAAGACCCTATATATTGCATTTGGCTTCGCAAGTACCAAAAAGCGTTAGGCCGTGAAGAGCCATAAACCGCAAAAAACGGTCATGTAAATACCAAAGCAAAAAACAATAGGTCTCACTCAAGTAAATCTAAAGCTCACCCAAGAGAAGGACCTCTGATGAACTTGCTCAAGAAAAGAAGAAGGAATCAACACCATACAAGCTCCTACGAGGAAGCTCTAAAGCCATGAAAGGCTTTGTAGCCCCCACAAGCCGCAAAACAACAAAGGCACATGCCCAGTGCATCGATTGCAAAAGTGTGCCAAGAAGCCCATGTAGGTCCTCTGCGCATCAGGTGTTGACCAGATAAATTTCGAAAAAGCCTAAGGTCGAAAGAGGTCTCTTACAAAGAAAGAGGCTACTTGAAATCCCAAAAAGGCTAGAAGCTATTCAAAACTTCCACAGAAGCATCAGTTGCCTAAGGGTTCTCTTATGAAACCATAAAGATTTCAAAGTCGGCCAATTGTCCAATGAAAGCCCAAAACCAAGCAAACAAGTTTGCAATGGAATTCAATAGAAGTCCCTGATATTCGAGGACGAGAAAGAACTGCAGGTCCCCAAATGTCCACGTGATGAGGAGGAACTACAGTTTCTGAAATAGATGAGGTGCTGCAGGTCCTGAAATAGATGAGGTGCGGAGAAACCTCAAGGAGTTCAAATTAAGGAAGTTCCAAAATGTTTGGGGAACCGGATACACCAAATATCCAACAGAGAGCCAGGGGTACCGAAATTGACAAAATCCAAAGTCAGCATGAGCCGATAAATAGTAGAGAGACATTCAAATTGGGCAATTCAAACCATATCCAGAGGAACCACAATGAATTACGCGCTAAAGCAAGGCTTGAAGAGCATTTAAGCAAAATGATAAGCTCCAAGAAGCTATCAAGTACCTGGAAGAGGTACTTAATTCTATAAGGTACCAAGTAAGAGCTATAAGCTTCCAAGTCCACTAATGAAGGTCAAAGGCACCTAAATTGTGAAAGCTCCTAGTAAAGAACAGAATGTTCGAGTGTTATGAACTATCAAGCATGGTTCTTGAAAATTCAGAAGCATCTGGTGCTGAACAAGCTATGGAGGTACTCATATCCATGAGGAACAAAATAATAGCCGCATGAGCCATAAATCATGAAGTACCAAGTAGAGGCTCTAGTATCCAAACCACACCAAGATACAGGAAGCAGTTGTGCAACATAAGGAGCTGGAGTTGGATACTACAAAGTCATCATAACGACTATTCTTTAAGGTACTCTAAAAGTAGAAACTCCTCAAGAAACATCTCAAAAATCGAGTTAGCCTGTCCACAAGATCGGAGGAGCCGAAAAGAAAGATAGGTTCAAACCTTCCCCCTTGAGGATAGGTCCAGGCACTCCATGCTCAAGAAGTCTTGGGGGCAAGGACCAGGACATCCCATTATAATAAAAACGAAGATTGGTCGAAAGCTGCAGAAGCTCGCTTCAAGCAATGTAGAGCCCAAAGTAACTCAAGTTACATATGAAGAATGACCACCAACAATCAAATGCTTAAGCATGAAATGCCCGATCAGTCAGTAAGACAGGTGCCCGACATAACTGTCACGATTAGGGAAGAAAAAGCATCACATGCATTGCAAGGCCTAGAATTCGGCTCAATGCTTATTGCGGATGCATGAAAGAGTAAATCAAACCTGTGGGAGGTTTTCACAAAAAAAAAAACCCTCCAGGCCTACTCATTGAGAGATTCACGAAGGATCTCTTTAAAAGAATTTCCATCATCGGAAGCTAGATATAGATGGAAGGTCTCTTGCAGCAAGACCTGTAGAAGCCACTTGATGGTAGGACCTCAATTGAGCAGCAAATAAGGATTAAAGCGTTTTTTGGTCCCTATGTAAGGCCTCAAAGTTGGAATTCATCCTCGTGTAGGATTTTGGCATTTTTTCGTCCCTACGTTCTACCCGTTTAGCCTATTTTGATCACTTCAGCCGGAATCCGTCGAGAATCGTTGATGTGGCACATTTTCCGGTGCCACATCAGCTTTGTGGGACCGACAAGTCAGGAAAAACCCAAAACCAAACCAAGATCTACCCGACCGGTTCTGCCCACCCGAATGACCTAGAACCTAGAATATAATTTTATTATTTTTAATTATAATAAATAATTTGAATAATAAACTTAGCCTATTTCTAAAATAATAAGGTAGAATATATATTATTTTATATTTTAAAATATTTTCACAATATTTTATTTTTCTTGTTTCCTTTGAATATGTATATGGTTAAATGACATTTTATATCCATTAGCAAAACTAGGTAATAATATCGTTTTAACAGGTAATAGCGACTAATTTTTGGGTTGGCCCCGGGTGCCACGGAATTGATCGAAGAGTTTTTCTTGTCAAGAATTATTATGTACAGGTAAGATAAAAAGTTGAATTGAAATAATATTTTGGCATTTTAAAATGATTAAAAGCACCACCGGCTATTGTACCAAAAAAAACACCACCGGCTTGGCCTTAAGCGAGATTAACACAATTCTTCCTCAGTTCCTCATGCAAATGTAATATCTTGTTCTTTTCGGTACCCATGAATATATATATATATATATATATATATATATATATATATATATAAAATAAACTTTACCCAAGAAAAGAAAAATTATCGTGGAAGTTCTCTATTTCCCTTCTCTTTGATTTGGCTTTACTATTTTTTACTCCAGATCCAAATCAAAAATGATTTTGTCCAGATCCAGTTAACTCTTCAAAAAACTATCTTGTCCAGATCCACTTGTTTTCCAAACCCACCTATCTCCACTAATTTTGAAATTAATGAGACGACGCAATGGGAAGCGGAGGCAGATTTGGGGATGTTAAAGAAGAAGTTTTGTTGGTAGAGGATCTGGTGTGGAAGGGAGACAAGAGGGTCTTTAGATGCTGGTGATTGGCGGCGTTAGTGAGGCAGAGGCAATATCGGTGGGGTTGTTGGTGGCGGTGGCGAGGCGGAGGTGGCGATGACGCATTGTTTGCTAGCAACTTCAAATTTTTTTTTGTCTTTGTATCTCTATTCTGATCTTGGTGGGATTTTTATTAGAGAGTTTGATCTTTAGTGGGGTTTGTTTTTTCTTTTTTTTTTTTTTCTTCTTTTAGACTTTAGAGTTTGATTCTGTTGGGATTTCCTCTCATATAAATTATTTAAATTTTGATTAATAATAAAGTAAAGCATACCAATAGAAGGATTAAATAATAATTGATTATTAATAATATGAGACAATTTAGGTAATTATAAAACTAAAATACTAAATCTAATGTTAAATAATAATTGATTATTAGCATAAGATGACACATCACTAGAGTTAATGCTAATGTTTGCCAAAATTTAAATTTAATATATCAATTACATGTCTAATATGGGACTTTAAGTAAAAACAAATAATATTACATATTTACTTGATGGGTCAATTGGGTGGGTGAATGGTTCGGGTCGAGTGGGTTTGGTTTTTTTTTGTTGGACTTATACTTTGGGACCCACAAAACTGATGTGGCACCGAAAAATGTGCCACATCATCGATTCTCGACGGATTCCGGCCGGAGAGACGAAAACAGACCAGAAAGGTAGAACGCAGGGATGAAAAAAGGTCAAAATCCTACACGAGGATGAATTCCAACTTTGAGGCCTTACATAGGGACCAAAAAATGCTTTAATCCCAACGAATAATCAGGACTTCCTCATTGCAGAGACAAAAAGGTCACTAAAACGAAGATCTTCTTCGCAATACAGGCAAAGTCTATAAGTAAAGCCACGAAGAGGTATACAAAGTCCACTCCACGAGAAATGCAAATCAAATGCCACAAAAAAAACTCACAAGATGAGCAGAGGAGCTAAGTGTTATATTTGACAGGAAGTACTCGTCCAAGAAGGTGATTAAAGAGCAGGTCTTGGCTGGCTTACTCACATAAAGAATGCTTACCTTGGACAGTTGAAAAAGATGAACAGGTATTGCAGTTGGATGGTTCATATACCAAATAAGATTGCAAGCATCATAGCCATGAAGCTGTGGTGAGACGTGCCTGAATCCTCAATGAGGTTGGCATGAGTAACCTCAAACAATCAAGCCAAACATAAGGCCCTGCCCTTACCAAAATGGAGATGTCCGATTTAGTAACTTGAGTTACTTTGGGCTCTACATTGCTTGAAGCGAGCTTCTGCAGCTTTCGACCAACCTTCGTTTTTATTATAATGGGATGTCCTGGTCCTAGCCCCCAAGACTTCTTGAGCATGGAGTGCTTGGACCTATCCTCAAGGGGGAAGGTTTGAACCTATCTTTCTTTTCGGCTCCTCTGATCTCGTGGATAGGCTAACTCGTTTTATTAGATGTTTCTTGAGGAGTTTCTACTTTTAGAGTACCTTAAAGAATAGTCGTTATGATGACTTTGTAGTATCCAACTCCAGCTCCTTATATTGCACAACTGCTCCCTGTATCTTAGTGCGGTTTGGATACTAGAGCCTCTACTTGGTACTTCATGATTTATGGCTCATGCGGCTATTATTTTTTTCCTCATGGATATGAGCACCTCCATAGCTTGTTCAGCACCAGATGCTTCTTAATTTTCAAGAACCATGCTTGATAGTTTATAACTCTCAAACATTCTATTCTTTACTAGGAGCTCTCACAATCTAGGTGCCTTTGACCTTTATTAGTAGACTTGGAAGCCTGTGGCTCTTGCTTGGTACCTTATAGAATTAAGTACCTCTTCCAGGTACTTGATAGCTTCTTGGAGCTTATCATTTTGCTTAAATGCTCTTCAAGCCTTGCTTTAGTATATAATCCATTGTGGTTCCTCTGGACATGGTTTGGATTGCACAATTTGAACGTCTCTCCATTCCTTGCCAGCTCATGCTGACTTTTAATTTCCGAACCTCTGGCTCTCTGTAAGATATTTGGTGAATCCGTTCCCCAATCATTTTGGAACTTCCTCAATTTGAGCTCCTTGAGGTTTCTTTGCACCTCATCTATTTCAGGACCTGCAGTTCCACCTCATCATGTGGACATCTAGGGACCTGCAGTTCTTTCTCATCCTCAAACATCAGGGACTTCCATTGACTTCCATTGTAATCTTGCAAACTTGTTTGCTTGGTTTTGGCTTTTCGTTGGACAAGGCTTCTATGGACCTTATAGGGAAATTCAGCCCCTTGGTGGCCTTGGAGGTCTTGGACGGGCTTGGACTTAAGGCTTCTATGGACCTTAGCCTTGGTGGTCCAGGATGGGCTTGGACCTAAGACTTGATCTTGTTGTTGGGCTAAGGGTGAAATTCTATATGTTATCACTAGCCCCCAACTCTGAGGGATATTGTGTAACAATATTCCTTAGAGTTTATTTTCTCCAAGATATGCTTTTACTTCAGTTGTCCCCACGCATTAGGTTGCCTTACTTGGATAATTTAATCAGGATCTCAACAAGTCTATTTGAGTCTTTCATTGAGTTTGTGGATCACCCCCTTGTTGATGCAAGCTCACCTAGTGACCAAAAGTTTGACTTGAATTTTTGTCGAAGTTGAACGCCCATTAGGCCCCCTGCCCAATTTAGTGGTCCTTATGTAAGGCCATTTGACGATTTTGTTGAGCTCATATTAAGCTCATTTTGGCTTTTATACCTTTTTTGGGACCTACAGGAAGTCTCATTTTGATTGTACGAAGCCCCCATTCTTTACCTGTTACAATATTTTTTGCCTTTTTGTTGTTTTTTCAACTAGATTTAGTTGCATGGCCTCCCTTCTTCTTACTTTTGTGATTTGCACAGGCGATATGACCTATAGCCATCTTTCAATGAAATGCTCCCAATAAGTTAGGACCATCTAGGAAGGAGTTCCTTGACTCATAGGTACTCATGGTTCCTCAGTGACATGACGGGGAACTTATTTGGTGGGATGTTCCTAGCAAGTCAACGTCCATGACGACCCTTTTGGTAGAATGTTCCATCACTCTAGCCCCCAACTCAAAAGGGAGCTTATCTAGCTGCACTTTGAGTTATATAGGAGGTCCTTAAAGAGGGCAATCACCTTTCCTTTTAAGGGTCACCCAAGAGCTCTTACTAAGGGTTTCTTAGTTATCCCATTTTTTATAAGGCCTATATGAAGTCCCGAAGAAGAGTTCTTTACCAGAGAATTTTTCTCATCAGTAGAGACTTGAAGTAATTTTGTTAATAACATAAACTAAAAAAAAAGAATAAGGAGTAAGGACTTACGGTTGTTCGAAGTTTGGAGTAAGGACTTACGGTTACTGCCTTAATGACAAAATTTTGACTTATTGTGCAAGACATGGCATAAGGTCTTAAGGAGAAAACTACAGTTGAAAAAGATTAGCACCTTAAGGTTTCTTTAGAGATTTTGGTACTTCGGAATGGAGATAGCAGTTCAAGTCCCTTTTTGAGGGGTAGGACCCCGTTTTCGAGGAGGTAGGACCTCTGTTGTTGAGGGGTAGGACCCCGTTTCTGAGGAGGTAGGACCTCCGTTTTGAGGGGTAGGACCCCATTCTCGAGGAGGTAGGACCTCCTTTGTTGAGGGGTAGGACCCCGTTTCTTGAGGAGGTAGGACCTCTGTTTTGAGGTAGGACCCCTTTTTTAGGAGGTTAGACCTCCGTTTTTTAGAGGTAGGACCCCGTTTTTTAGGAGGTATGACCTCCATTTTGAGGGGTAGGACCCCGTTTCTGAGGAGGTAGGACCTCCATTTTGAGGGGTAGGACCCCATTTTTTAGGAGGTAGGACCTCTGTTGTTGAGCGGTAGGACCCTTTTCGAGGAGGTTGGACCTCCGTTTTTTAAGGGTAGGACCTCTGTTTTGAGGGGTAGAACCCTATTTTTGAGGAGGTAGGACCTTCGTTGTTGAGGGGTAGGACCCCTTTTCGAGGAGGTTGGACCTCCATTTTTGAGGAGGTTAGACCTCCATTTTGAGGGGTAGGACCCCGTCTCACGGAAGTAGGACTTCCGGCTTCAAAGAGATAGGACCGCCTCACTGAAGTTACAAAGCTACGGAGCACATTTAGTCAATAAAAAGGTGACTGTTGATAAAATTTTAACAATAAGCAAAGCTACGGAGCACATTTAGTCAATAAAAAGGTGATTGCAGATAAAAACAAAAAAGATCATTTGATGAAATATAAGAAAAGAACCTGTGACGCTTTCAATTCCTTGAGTGTGGAGTACTTTTAGATTCTCCATATTTCATACATGAGGGAGTAACTCTTTTGCTCTTGAATTTTGCAACCTTCTTCTTCTGTAATCATCTTCTTCCCTTCGATCACCACAGCTTTGATTTCCTTTTGGCTTTTGTGTTTTTGGACGCCTATGAGTTGCTCGTTCTTTTTCTTTGCTATTTTCCCTGCTACGAAAGTCTTGAATAATCTTATGGTCTATTGGAGACATTGTTTTTATTTTTGGATGGGAGTATGACCCTTTGATTTAACGTTGGAAAAAAGAAAGCTCCATATTTCTTTCCCTTTATTTCTATACGGGCGCAAGGTGCTATCGGTCTTTGTCCTATCTGTAGAATACATCAATTAAAGATATAAATGAAAAGAATATTTGAAGTAAGGACTTACCTCGGGATGATTACCCCTAGTCCAGAGGACGATCTTACGATTACGTTCCCTAATTCTTGGTGTATTGCGTAAGACATAACATAAAAATTTTTCCAGGAGTGAAGCTTCGTGGCCTACAATTTTCATGGTCATTCGAGGGCCTCAAGACCTCAGAATCAATTTGCGATGTTCAGGGTTTGTAAAATTTTTTGTTGGAGATTTTGAAACTTTCGACTGTAAGGTCATTTGGAGATAGCAAACGCTTCTTTGGAGGTTCCAGGAAAAGAGTAGGACCTCCACTCTTCAAGGAAATAAGAACTCCCTCTCAGGAGAGAAGTAGGACCTCCTTTACCAGGAGTAGGACCTCCGTTCAAGGAAAAAGGTAGGACCTCTGTTCCCATGGGAGTAGGACCTCCGTTCCAGGAAAGAAGCAGTCTCATGGGAGTAGGACCTTCGTTCCAGGAAAGAAGTAGGACCTCCACTCTTTAAGGAAGTATGACCTCCGTTCCGGGAAGGAAACAGGACCTCTACTCTTAAGTAGGACTTCCTGTAACTTATTGGAGGTTCCAAAAAAAGAGTAGGACCTCCACTCTTCAAGGAAATAAGAACTCCCTCCTAGGAGAGAAGTAGGACCTCCTTTAATAGGAGTAGGACCTCCGTTCCAGGTTCTGAGGTTTGCTGACCTCGGAATTCAAGGAAGTAGGACTTCCATATCAAGGTTCTGAGGTTTGCTGACCTCGCAATTCAAGGAAGTAGGACTTCCGTATCAAGGTTGAAACCTCGCAGTTCAAAGAAGTAGGACTTCCGATTTAAGGTGGAGACTGCGGAATTCAAGGAAGTAGGAGGTGGAGACTGCGGAACTCAAGGAAGTACGACTTCCGATTTAAGGTTGAGACCTTGGAATTCAAGGAAGTAGGACTTCCGTTTTAAGGTTGAGACCTCGGAACTCAAGGAAGTAGGACTTCCGATTTAAGGAATTCAAGGAAGTAGGACTTCCGTTTTAAGGTTGAGACCTCGGAATTCAGGGAAGTAGGACTTCCGATTTAAGGAATTCAAGGAAGTAGGACTTCTGATTTAAGAAATTCAAGGACGTAGGACTTTCGATTTAAGGAGTTCAAGGAAGTAGGACTTCCGTTTTAAGGTTCAGACCTCGGAACTCAAGGAAGTAGGACTTCCAATTTAAAAAATTCAAGGAAGTTGGACTTCCGATTTAGATGAATGACGTCAATTTTTGTGTTCTCCCTTGTTAGTTCCTGGACTTCTTTGTCCTTGCCCTGGAGAAAGTACCGACTATTGCCTGCTCCAAGGCCGCCGTGCCATCAAGTGGCTCTGTAGGTCTTGCTATGAAGGAGGTCTCGCTGTTATCTAGTTTTGGATGATGGGGTTTCTTTCAAAGAAGGGCTTCAAGGGTTTCTTTTGGTACCAACCTTAGGAGTTTTTGTGTGAAACCATATAAAAAATCCCAAATATGTGACTGCTTCCTCCATGCATCTAAATTAATAAGAATTAAGTCGAATCTCAGGTAAATTAATAAGCAGTAAGTCGAATCTCAGGTCTTGAAAAGCATATCGCTACCTACCTCGTCTTCTCGATAGCTTTTTTTTTTTGTAAGGGGAGTAAGTTTTAGCTGTCGTCGCTGGGGGCTTTGGGTTTAGGACAGGTAAAGGGAAGAGGGAGCTCGAGTCACTGAGTAGGAGATTAATATGTGAAGCTTGCTTGAAGAGAATCCCATATAAAAAAAGGAATTTGTCCGCTCCTTTTAAAGGACGTTGGTCCTAAGGGGCCCCTCTAAGAGAGATGGATGACCTCTTCATTTCATGTAGACACTTTGATTCGGCAGGGCGGTATCTCTTCAAACGCTGCTACTTTCATTACAAAATGAGATCTTTTCTCCATAAGAGTAAATACTTGAGTTGCACGGGCCACCAACACAAGAAAAAGGAGTTTTACAAAGTTACATGGTAAAAAATTTTGAAGCTCATGGTGTGGTGTGACCTCTAGCTCCTCTGTCTTTCTTATTTTATAAGGTCCTCGTTTCAATGAGACAACCAAGGCTGTGACAGTTGTGTTGGATGCTAGCCTTACCAATAGATCGGGCATTCTAAGCTCAAGCGTTTGTTAAACGCGTGAAGGACCTACAGGTGTAATGCTTGGGTATTGAATTTCCTCATCTTTCCTTCATGGTCCCTTGTCTTCCTATAGAAGGACCTTGTACATCTCTATTTCTATTCAACTCTAGGTGACTCTATCACATAGATCACCTTATTTGAATAGGATTTTGATGTGGCTAATTCCTTCTCTAAGAATTCTTAGAGCTGAGGTCCCTTGGACCTGGGAGCCTCCTCGTGGAGATCCTAAGACCTAGAAGTCCTAGGTCCTTGTATTGAAAGGCCTTTTAGATACTTTAATAACACGCCGATTCCGACAACACACCCTAACCTCCCTCAAGATACTCTACGTTTACAGTGAAGGGGAGGCGGATAGTCATGCCTGATTCAAAACCTTACTCTTCCTCAATGAGGGTGCTTGGACTTTTTTCCCAACTCTTTTGTTCATGTGCTACTTCAGCAGTATCCCCTAATGGGTGATAGGTTCGTAAGTTATGCAGACCTGCCAGTATTTCTTGCCTAAATTGCATAAGCTCTACCCATGTTACTATTTCATTACTCTGCTGATTAGCAGTATTAGAGGTACTTGGAATTTTTATGATTCCACCGTTGGTGGGATTCAAGATTGTACTAGACGTAGATCCAATACTAGTGTTACTCGGAATAGTTCCGGCTCCACCGTTTACGGCGGGATCCAAGATTGTATTGGACGTAGGTCCTGCACTATATTTTTGGCACCACGAAGGTCTTAAGATTATGTTGGTACACCCCTTCTCCTGTCTATCAAGAAGGATATCGTTGTCGTACCTTGATTGGCCTGAGGTCCTTCAACGATCGGAGGTCCTTCATCGGCCGGAGGACCTCCGATGTCTGGAGTTCCGTTAGTTCTAGACCCGCTGGGATGGGATCCACGATAACGCCCGAGGTAGAGAAGCCATGGCTTTTTGTTCAGGTGCCCACAGACGGCGGCAATGTAAAAATAATGGATCTACCTTTATATGGATGATGCCTTTGAGAAGGTCCTTATGCTTGAAGGACTTACAAGGATCAGTAGAGACTAGGACCTGGAGAGAGTAGGACCTAGGAAGGTTGCCTACAGGACCTGCAAAGACCAACAAAGAGTAGGACCCGGGGAGGTCCAAGGTTTGTGACCCCGGTTGACACTCCGATGCCTAAGTCAGAGAGAGGATTTTGTAGAGAGAGGAGGCAAGAGAGAGTAAGAATTTAAATGAATGAGCAAGGTACCTTGAGATGTTGTACATAAGGTCTATTTATAGGGAAATTCAACCCCTTGGTGGCCTTGGAGGTCTTGGGCGGGCTTGGACTTAAGGCTTCTATGGACCCTAACCTTGGTGGTCCAGGATGGGCTTGGACGTAAGACTTGATCTTGTTATTGGGCTAAGGGTGAAATTCCATATGTTATCATAAATCAATTATTGAGTTGGTGTACACCAACAACTCACTATGTCTACATGGCACACGTATGTGTATAGTATAGGAAACTTGTTGAAAATTATTTAAATAAGTCTTAGCTCCACATGTAATTATTTATGTACCAAGTTGACTTTCTGCAAGAAGTGTCGGTTGACAATAAAAAAAAAATTATATAGAGAATTATAATCCTGTTTCTCAAAAAAAAAATAATCCTTTATCCTGACTTCGAATAAACTACTCTCTTCTCTCCCCAACATAAATAATTAAATATAAACAAAAAAGAATTTCTCATATTAAACATTTAAGTATATGGATTTTACCACAACTTAACAACTCCAATCACATATTTGGACTAGGGTGTTTTTCTCTCAGATCTAGAAATTCGGGGATACTGCCGACGGCTTTCTTTCCGGCGGTAAACCCCACCATCGTTTCATCTAGTTTTTTGTTTTCTTATTTTTTGTTTTGTTTGTTAGTCCCACTTTATTATGGATTTTTAGTACCCTTCAGTGGGTTAGGTTTTTTTCTTTCGGGAGTCCTCCTCACCTTCTTTGGGTGGCTATCATTTCTCGGAAATAAGACCATCGGACCCAAAAGCTATGGAGGAAGTTTTGATTTGAAGAGAATCTTTATTTACTGTTGAAAGTTACCAACAAAGAGAGGTTTTACCCCACAGATATACCTCACCTTCACCTGTTGGCTTGGTGGTCATGGCATGGACAATACAAGTTATAACGCTCATAGAGACGCTCGTCGTCGGAGTAGTGTGCCTTTGTAAATCCTCACTCAAGGGAGATACATTTGTAATTTTATGTAGTAGGTTATGTGGTAGCTTGACAGAAATTCTTATATCAAAATTTTCTTCTCATCTCGCTTAGATCTTCAATTATGTATTTTCAAATCGCTAGATCTCTTTATATGATTGAAGAATGCTCGGTTTCCAAAAAAGAAATGGTAGCGCATGGATTTTTGCATTTGTTTTTCTTTCTTGACTATATCAAGAAGGTCGCAAAGGCGACGTTTTGTCCCCAATTATTCGTGAAAATAATACAATTTCTTCTTAAAAAGTAAAGTTAAATCAGAAACAACTTAAAAAATAAAGTCAAATGAGAAACAACTCTATCAATTTGGTTTTACTGTATATTGGCTACTTGAAACTGTCTTATTTATTTATTTTAATTATTTGATATTCATGTTCCAACTTCCAATCCAAGCAAGCAACTCATTTTTTTTCGTCAAAATCCAAGCACTCGTTGAAACATGAGTGCTTTTGGTAGACTGATATAATTAATACAGCTGAGAAACATAATATCGACATTTTGGGTTGACTTACCATCTTAAACTTTGAATTTTATACCGAGAATACCACAAACTTAGTTTTCTTACTGTAAGAATGTCGACACTTTAACATCACTGCCATTAATTCTTTAGCAAATTTGTTTTCCAACGTCGTCACTATTTCTTCGTTCAATGAAGATGATTAGGTAAATCACCTAAGACGAGATGGCAGCAAACTGTTGTTCTTCTATATATCGTATTATACCTATGTAAGTAGTCCGATCAACCTATACACCTCCACGCATACTCGACCCGGACCTGTCTCGCCATGATTAACTTCTTAAAACTCAATTTAGCTCTCTTCTTAGTTTTTTCAATTGTCCCCACTCTCATCCTTGGAGAATGCACATGCGATCCGGTGGAGGATGGAGACCAAAACAAAGCACTAGCCAAAAAATACAAGATAGTAGCTTTGGTTTCAATACTTACGGCGGGTGCAATCGGGGTTTGTCTTCCGGTGGTTGGAAAGAGCATCCCAGCTTTACGCCCCGAAAAAGAAATATTCTTTGTGATAAAGGCCTTTGCAG
Source organism: Turnera subulata (assembly GCA_028386065.3). Lineage (NCBI taxonomy): Eukaryota > Viridiplantae > Streptophyta > Magnoliopsida > Malpighiales > Passifloraceae > Turnera > Turnera subulata. The sequence goes on along the minus strand of JAKUCV010000249.1, from coordinate 269,304 downwards.
CCGGTGTGATTCTGGCGACCGGATTCATTCACGTCCTTCCCGATGCCATGGAGAGGTTGACGTCACCATGTCTTAGTGAAGACCCCTGGGGTAAGTTCCCTTTCTCAGGGTTCGTGGCTATGGTGTCTGCAATTGGATGCTTGATGATCGATTGCTTTGCCACCTCTTTCTACTCCAATACGCACTTGAAGAAGGAGGCTGCCTCGGCTGTCCACGGAGACAGTAATAAGGTAGACGCAGAAAATGCTACTCATGAAGGGCATCATGATGAGGGACATGCCCATCTTCATGTTCATGGAAGTCATGGCCATTCTCATGGTCCTGTTGTTGATGGTTCTGGATCAGACCAACTCCTGCTCCGCCACCGAATTCTCACGCAGGTGTGTAACTTTTTTATGTTTTAAATAAAATAACTCATGTTAATTAGGGTTTTAAATTCATTGATTTATTGGTTACTTAATTTTGACAATAATATATCATATGTGTATTAATTTGGTTAGGTTTTGGAATTGGGGATAGTGGTGCACTCTGTCATAATTGGGATTTCATTAGGTGCTTCCGAAAGTCCATCAACAGTAAGGCCTCTGGTTGCTGCCATCACCTTCCATCAGTTCTTTGAGGGTCTGGGACTTGGTGGATGCATTTCTCAGGTAAAATAATTAATATTCACACCATTTATATTTTCTATTGTGTTCTGTATATTCTCTTCCTGCTATCTAGTATTTGAGACCGTAAACAAATTGAGACCCATTAATTAAATCATCTATATATAACCATTAATAACTGGCTGTATTTTTCTTTCACTTTGCAGGCAAAATTCAAGGCCAGTACTGCAATATACATGGTGATCTTCTTCTCCCTAACAACACCCATTGGCATTGCAATTGGCATGGGCATAGCTAGTGGGTACAATGAGGACAGCCCTAGGGCCCTCATAGTCCAAGGCCTCTTAGATTCAGCATCCGCAGGAATTTTGATATACTTGGCACTTGTTGATCTTCTTGCAGCAGATTTCATGAATCCAAAGGTCCAAAATAGTGGTGTACTTCAATTAGGGGTCAATGTAGCTTTGCTTCTTGGTGCAGGTTTTATGTCCCTCCTTGCTAAATGGGCTTGAACTTGTATTTGAATGGATTGTTTTTCTTATTTTCTTTTCTTTCTATCAGTGATTAGGTCATCTTTAATTTTTTATTTAAACGTTGTGAAATCATACTCAAGAATAGTTTGAACACCATCATTATGTTCTACGGTCCTTGTTGATTTCCCCACAAATTAACATGTCATCGACCCATTCCAATGAGAATTTTGTGGGTAAAACCATGATATTGTGAGGACCCGACGAAAAATTAATTTGATCCCTCACCTTAACCTTACACCTTCTTATGATCAATCCAACATCAATGGAGTCGCCATCCGAATTTTATTACGGGCAAAATTCAGGGAAAAACATCCGTTACCTGAGGCAACCAATCACAGCAAACCAAAGATGTTGGATTCAGTGGTTCATTACAGATGGGAAGGTGCTAGTCACCCATCCGTGTTGGGGCCAAATCGTGTGCAATTGAAGATCAATGTATGACTTATGAAATAATCAACACAACAACAATAACAAAACAAAAATAAAAGCAAAACAGAAAATAAAGATCAATGTATAACTTATGAAATAATCAACACAACAACAATAACAAAACAAAAATAAAAGCAAAACAGAAAATAAACACATAATTGAGCTTGAGATTTCACCAGTAGAATCCACCTACGTACTCCGGCAACCGGATTCAAAGTTCATGTGGTTCTTACATGGCATCACAAAATAACACAACAACAACACAACACAGCAACATCACAACACAATAACACAACACAACAAAAAAATAAAGCAAAATTTGACTTGCATCCCATTGCCAACTTGAGACTACCTCCGTGCCCGTGTGACTGGGGTCAAAGTCACATAGCTCTAACATGGTTTCAATAAATAATCAAAGCATGATCAACAATATTATTATTAAAGCATCACATCACAGCAACAAACAGAGATAAAAAAGGATTAGGGTTACCTCTTGAAGCCCTCCTCTAGCTCTTATGCACTTTGTACTCTTCAACAGAATCTTAGCCCAATTTCATGCAGCCAATCAATGCTGAAGCCGGCCGAATCAGCATTTGGCGTCAAAAATAAAGCTGTAGATGTTTCTTTTAGCTTTCCACAAACACAAAAAACTCAGCAATCTGACATCTACAGCTCCAGATATTACGATTTTACAAAAACTGCACAGAGAGGAACTCTCCCCTCGGGTTTGCACTCTTCTCTCCAACGATTCGCTTTGATTGGCCTCCTTCTTGCACTTCTCCTGATCTCCTCTCGCTACTGACTTGTTTCTACTCCTCTCCACGAAATTTTTCCAGAATAATAGCTCCTAAAAATGTTTCTAACCCTAGAGAAGAAGTATTTTCCCTAGGTTTCCAACCTATGTGTCCCCTCAATTGTGTGTAACTGGGGGTCTATTTATAGTGTTCAGGGGACCAGGGGTCGTCCTAATAATCTAAGGGTCGAGATTGAACCTCTAAATCTGACGGTTAAGAGCTAGGATTGCGAAAAAGAGGAAAAATGACCTTCTGGAACCTTTGAGCGTCATAGCCCCAGCGGTCATGTGGGGGCGACAGCCAGGGCATGGCGGCCATGCTGCCTTGTCCGACAGTCGTGGGGGTTATGTCTCCATGACCGTCGCTGACTGGGCAATGTTTTCTTTTTTGTTTTACTTTTTCTCCTCCAATCCGATTCCTAGTTGGTTTTTGCATCCTCTAGAATATTCCCTGACCGAGAAAACACTCCAAACATATATCCCACTCCACTACTTTTCCACTTTAACAACTCCACATCAAATTATTCGATTTTTCTAATAAAATCTCCATAAAAAAACAAAAAATAGGCAAAATGTATATTTAATCCTAAATTTTCACGAAAAATTAAGAATAAATTGGGCTGCTACTACTGGAGAATTCATATTTTGTCGGCCCGGACTTAATATTTTATTTTTAACCCAAAATTAAAGGAATAATAAAGGGTGTGAGGACCCGACCAAAAATTAATTTGATCCCTCACCTTAACCTTACACCTTCTTCCTAGGGTCAATCCAACATCAATGGAGTCGCTACCCGAATTTTATTAAGGGCAAAATTCAAGGAAAAACCTGACATCCATCAGCCGAGGCAACCAGTCATAATGAACCAAAGATGTTTCATTTGAGGGTTCATTACAAATGGGAAGGTGTTAGGAACTCATCTATGTTGGGGCGAAATCGTGTACAATTGATGATCATAGTTTGCCTTATGCACAAATAGCACAACAACAATAATAAAGCAAAAATAAAAGCAAAGCAGAAAATAAACACATAATTGAGCTTGAGATTTCACCACTAGAATCAACCTATGTACTCCAAGGACCGAATTCAAAGCTCACGCAGTTCTTACATGGCAACACAACAAAAAAAAAAAACAACACAGCATAGTAACAACATAAAAAAGAAAACACATAATTTGGCTCGCATCCCGTTGTCAAACTGAGACTACCTATGTACCCGCGTGACCGGGGTCAAAGCCACGTAGTTCTAACAATAAAAGCATCATCATCAATAGCATCACATCAACACATAACAGCAGCAAAATCGGAGATTATAAAGGTCTGGGTTACCTCCTGAAGCCCTCTAGCCCCTATGTATTTTCCCTCTTCTTAGCAAAATCTTGGCCCGACTTCAAGCAGTAAACCGATGCTGAAGGATGCTGAATCAACGTCTAGCGTCAACAACAAAGTTGTAGAACTTTCTTTTAGAGTTCCACGAACACCAAGAATGCAGCAATCCGACGTCTACAGCCCGAGACTGCATAGAGAGAGGACTGCTGGATTGTTATTGTGTTTTAGAACCCTTTATTAATCTTTGGACTTTAATTTAGCTTAGGAACCCAAGAAATAAATTCATGGACTATCTACATAATTAGGCCCAGGCTTAGCACGAATTTTCTAACTTATTTCCCTTTGATTTTCGTTGGATTAGAGGCCCATTTTAAGTTGGTATATTATTTTGCCTATTTTATGGAGAAAAGAGGAATAATCTTAATCCTTGGAGTGTAGGTTAAGTAATTGAGTTTACATGGAAAGAATTTTGAGTTTTACTCAAGAAATTGGAGTTTTTCTTGTCTGGGAACACTTACTTTGCGTGCAAGAATCGAATTGGAGTCAAAATAGGAAAAATAGTGAATAGTAACCCGCAGAGCCGGCGGTCATGGAGAGAAGCCTGCCACCTGGCGGCGGTCATCCTGACAAGACCGCCACCTGGTAGCGGTCATGTCTCCCAGGGGCGGCAACTTTTCCTATTTTTCCTCTTTTTCAATCCTTGCTCTCAACCATCAGATTTAGGGGTTTAATCACAACCCTAGGATCAAAACCACGACCCTCAAGACCCTGAACACTATAAATAGAACCTTATGCCCACACTTTTGGGATCTTTTTGGGGAAGCTCTCTTGCTTGGGAAAACTATACTATTTTCTTTTCTCAATTCAATTCTCTTTGCTTTTCTTTGCTGGATTTCACGTAGTGTGCGGTCTAGTGTTGTTTTTGTAGTAATTCTAGATGCAATCGAGGTGGAATTAAGGAGTGGAAAAAAGGTAGAAGCAATTTGCAACCCTCAAACGCGAAGAACGACGAAGAACACGCCCTTGCTTGTAACATAATCTCTACCTCTTTAATTCAATCTCTACTGCTGCGATTTTGCTGTGATCACATGATGATACTGACATGTTTGCTTGAGTGTTGATTCTAACCCGAGAACTACGTGGGCTTTGAAGCCGATCAGGGTACGTAGGATGTCTCTAGCGGTGGAGACGCAAGCCAAATTGTTTCTTTTCTTTTTCTCTTCTTTTTAACTTTGATTTTTATATATTATTACTATCTGTTTTCTGTTGGAAATATGGTTTACACACATGCACCGAAAACACAATTATCTCTTAACTTGATTATTATTTAGCCCAGCCATGGATGAGGTGCCTCGTACCTTCCTATCCATGACGAACCCCCGAGTCCAGCATCTTTGGTTAGCAATCTGGTTGCTTTTGTCAGTACAAGGAGTTATCTTTTGGTTTTTCCTGAGTTTTTCCATTCTAATAAAACTTGGGTGGCGACTCCATCGATCACGAGGTGAGAAGACTGAAGGGACGTTCGGTCCGGATTCTCACAGCTGGCGACTCCACTGGGGATTCGTAGGTTTAAGAAATAATACTTAATTTTTGCTTGATTTTGTGTTTTCGTTACCTGTCACTTGCAAGCTTGCATTATGGTTGTGTATTAGTCTTTACCTTAAGGGAATTAGTCAAATCCTTGCCTATACATACCATCTTTTGTGGTGATATGGCATGAAATTTGTCCGTTGTCCGCCGCTGAGCAATGATTGGGATTAACAAGCCCTAGACCCCACGCGGCATCAATATGTCACAAGTGGGATAGGCTAAACTATTCCATAGCCGCGGTTCTTAAGCCCCCAACCAGTTGCTTACCTTAGCGTAAAGTCAAACGAAACCCTAGGGGTACTTGCCTTGTGTGGAAATATGTTGTATGATTATGCTTGCCTTTCGTGGATTCAAATTAATTGTACATTCATATTTTCCTTTTCAACAAAAAACCTACTCGAGTTTTTTTCTTATTTTCCAAAACTTTTTCTTTTTGAAAAAAATTAAATTATTTTCACTAAGGAACCGATTTTATTTTTAAAAAAATTTAAAAAAATAAAAAAATATTTTGTGTGTCAAAAACTCATGTGCTTTCAAAAAAAAAACTTCGGCTACGCTTCCTTTCTTTTTCAATTTTCAAAATCAAAGCATCCATCTCTTGTGCATTTGAATGGTTTCAAAATCAACGAATGGTTCCTTATACGTGCGCGCCTACTACTAGGACACCATGAGTGATGACACAATCAACGTTGAGGATCCAACTGTGATGGGTGAGTTGGCGGAAAAGTTGGAGGGTGTTAGCATGACTCAATTGCTCGAGGCTCTGAAGGTAGCAAAGGGTGACGAAGGGACCATTGCCCAATCCTCTAAAAGTTGTACTAGCAAAGCCGATGGTAAGCGGCCAATCATTGTTGACGAGGACCCGGAAGTTCCGATACCACGCTTGGAGGACAAGATGGATAAGAACAAAGGGATGCTCAAGGAGCTCATGTGCAAGGAGGACGACTATAACCTCGATCGCTTGGCCTTATTCCCCGAAGCAAGATTTCCCGATAAGTTCAAGATGCCGAATTTTTACAAATTTGATGGCAAGGGTTGCCCACATACCCATTTTAAGATCTATGTTCGAACTCTTCATCCTATGATGATTGGACCAGAATTGATGGCACAAATGTTTCAACTTTCCTTAGAAGGGGCGGCATTGAGGTGGTTCATGTCTTTGGATGATAACCGGGTTTCTAAATGGACCGACATTTGCAAGAAATTTGTGGATCAGTACAAGTACAACATTGATGTAGATGTCACCAAAAAGGACCTCGAAACTACCAAGCAACAATCTCAAGAGACCTTCTCTGCCTTTGTCACTAGGTGGCGCAACAAGGCATCCCTCATGTTGAAGCGCCCGTCCAATGAAGATCAAGTCGATATGATAATCAAGAACTTTTAACCAGCATATTATGAACACATGGCAGGTAACTACTATGTCGATTTCATGGCCCTTGTCAAAGCGAGAACTCAATTGGAGGATGTTATCACATCCTGTAAGATCAAGACCTCAAGTGAGAATTCTGTTCAAAGAAAGAATTATGGGACGAATAGCACCAGCAAGAAATCGGCGGAGGTGAACAATGTGGCGGCCATCATGCCAATTCAACTAGGTGAAGCAAAAAGGGAATTCACTCGATTGCCTATGCCACTTAGCAAAGTACTCAAGATATGCATGGCACAAAATGTCATCACACCACTAGCACCACCTGTCAAATCAAAACTCAATCTTGATCAAAATAAGTATTATGAATGCTATCAAGCCAAGGGCCATGAAACCGACGATTGTAACCGCCTACGCCATCTAGTGTAGGACTTGATTGATCAAGGAAAGCTCATTCCCCCGTCTAAGCCAAATACCAAGACAAATCCCTTGCATTCTCATGGCATCTTCGAAGAGTGTGTCCTGGATGCTTCAAAATTTATCCACCCTATGGAGGAACTGGAATGCATGATGATCATTGACCTTAATGACTATGTGGATCTAGAGGATGAAGTTGATGCTATCACAAGGTCGGGACGAATCACCAAGCCGATTGACCTTGAAGCCGACAATCCTATTGTGCCTCCCAAGATTCCTATTGAACTCGAAGAGAATTCACTCTTGAAGCAGTTGAAGAAGACCCTAGCAAATGTCACCATATAGGGATTGCTCATGACCTCACTTCCACATAGGGAGAAAATACTTCAACTCTTAAATGACATACAAGTACCTAGTGACACTGCTCCAAATTCACTGGGAGAAATCATGGCCATAGCAAGTATGGAGAATACCATTACCTTTTCTAACAAGAACCTAATATCAGACAAATACAAGCACACGGAAGCACTTTACATCACGGCACATGTTAAAGGAAATCAAGTTCCTACGGTCCTAGTTGAAAATGGATCAGCCATGAATGTATGTCCCTTGAGAGTTGCAAGCATCCTTGGTTTGGAACCAAGTGACTTCAGACCATCAAGACAAACCGTTCGACCTTAAGACAACGCGAAGAGAGAAGTCCTTGGTACTATAATCCTTGAGGTTAATTTCTACCCTGTCGCTTTTCCCTATTGAATTTCAAGTCCTAGACATTGCCTCAAGCTTGAATTTGCTACTTGGGAGACCTTGGTTGGATCAAGCCAAGGCCATGCCGTCTACCTTGCATCAAATGCTCAACTTCCCCCACATTTGAGGCATAGTGACAATCTGTGGAAGCACATCGGACCTACCCACCAAGCAAGTTCATGAGTTAGATGAAGACAAAGAAGTGTCCCTTTCCGGGTTCGTCTTTGAAGAAATCAATGCATTGGCTTAGAGATTGGAGCATCAAGAGAAATTCCCTTTGTTTTATGACCCGTTTAGCAATATAAGGATCATGGGGATCATGAAGAAGATGGACTTCTTTCCTACCATGTGATTGGGGCGCAATCAACAAGGGATCACCGAGCCTCCACAAATCCGAACCATCACTCCTCCTTTTGGATTAGGATACAAACCCACACCCAAGGACATGAGGAAGTTGGAAGCAAGTAACAAGGAACGGGACCGCGCTAAGAAGGAGAACTGAATCATGGATTATAAGATGGCGCCTTATGACTTTGACTGGACAATTTGTGATGGAAGGTGATAGTCTTCCCTATTGTGGTTTTCCCGAACCTTGGTACTCACCCATCACTAGGTCTATGAAATCCGGTATTGAGATATTCTTTGATTGTAGGATAAAGGATGGAGTACATACTCAAGTTGGTGAGTGCAAAGACGTTGGCCTCGAAGGTTTATTTGGAAGCATGAAGTCAAGCATGACGGGAGTATGATCACCCCTATCAATGAGCCATTGTATGATCATGTAAGTTTCCCTAGAGCTATTATGACACTCATAACAAGCACAATATGCAGCGGAAACGAGGAAACTCAACCAAGAACCAAGTGAAGCATGCATAAACCGTATAACAATTTTTATATACCTGGAAGGTTAGGATCTTTCACCTAACTTGTGTAACCGTATCAGCTAGAGCCAGACAAAAGCCTCGCCCCTCTACGGTATCCACACAAATCGTGACCGGCTTGGAATCGTCACACGAGTCAAGCCTCGAGCTCCCCCGGACTGATGTGCTAGCAAGAGTAAACCGGGAGCAACAACTTTGTGGTGTTTATGTGTATGGTTATCTTCTTTCTTTCACAAAGAATGAAGAAGAGGTGTGTGTGGTGTTTTCTCTGAATTTGCAGAAGCAAAAACGTGATAGTAGGGAGGGAATGATCTGATCATTACACACTAAACCCACTCAACAAAAGCCTTGGCCTAATGGCAAACATGGTGGACCAAAAGTAGCATTATGATAATGCATCCACATAATCATGTTACCCACTAAAAGCCAAAACACACCAACTCATCATAGCACTTAAAGGGGCTCAATTATGCTGACATTCAGCAAACCAACCACCCAAAAACGACCTTGGTTCAACTATGGTCCAACCACGGTCCAACCACACCCGGTCCAACCATGGTCCAACCACGGTTCAACCACCTGCTCGAATCAACGGTTCCATGTGTGTGACCCTGTAGGCACTTGTAACGTCTGACAATAATTGTAAAAACTCATTTTACAATTATAAGCAAAGAGCGGCGTCTAGCAATACATCATTGCTACCCGAACGACAAGATCAGTACTGATTCTCTATGCCTCGGAACATGTCATCGTCCTTTCGTCCCATTATCAAGATCAAACACGAGACATGGAATATGTCAATCTCGTATATGTTTAATCTATGTTTCTTGATCCCCGAGTTAACTGTATAAAACGGATACCCGTGATATCACCATATCACCTAATCCGAGCATGGCCATGCATTTAACAGTTCAACTCTATCAAGGAACCATCCGATAATATACCCGTTATATGGGTCCGACGAATCCCCTCTTGATCAATCAAAACCCACTACATAATCATCATATACCCAATGATTACCCTTATGTCCACCCAGTTACGGATGACTAGGAATAATATCAAAGTACATGATTCATATGTTGGATACCTTGACGATCTCAGGTCGGAGGACAATACATCTATAAGAAACACTAATGACATACAAGTTCCTTGTAGGGTTCTTATGTGGGTCGGTCCAGTCCACAAGTTCTCCAACTTGTACCCGTATGTAGAATTCATATCACATATGCAATTCTCAACATACGCTAGTCTTGATTTATTATTACAATCCATCCGTAATAACAATCGACTAGGGACATTTAAGAATATGAAATATTCTAGGGTTATAAGTATGTGCAAGCGTTTTTCTCATAAACGATACTTATTGGAATAACCTTAATGCGTATACATGACTACAAATAATCATCCATGATTGGCTTTTGGGCATATTACACTAACAGATCACCCCTATCAAGGAGCCATCGGTGCATTGGAAATGGAGAAAACCTTATGACGAAGTAGACATAGATGAGTCCGCATCTGAGTTCGAGTCGGAGTCTGAGTCTGCACTTTCTTTTGACAATAAAGAGGAGCAACCTTGTCGCCCTCCCGATTTTCAATTTTCTTCTTTCAAAACTTTTGAGGATAATGATGTTTCCCGTTTTTCAAAGAATGAAATGAAGCTTACATTCCCTTACATTGGTGTCTGTGATGATAATGTTATTTGCATTGATGATGTGCTTAATGATGATGAATTAAATAAATTCCAAGAAACCCCTTCTTTAGCTCAATCTAATTGGGGTGAATCCACTGAAATCAACTTGGGAACTGAAAATGAACCAAAAATCACCAAAATAAGTGCTACACTACCTGATAGTATTAAAGAAGAGCTCCCTGCTTTGATCCGAGAGTATATGGATATATTTGCTTGGTCCTACAAGGATATGTCCGGAATAGACGAGAAAATTTCCCAACACTGAATACCGACTTTCCCGAATGCCAAACCGATCAAGCAAAAGGCGCGTCGTTTCCAACCTCAATGGGCACTGAAAGTGAAGGAAGAAGTGGAGAAGCAAATTCAAGCCAGATTCCTGGAAGTGATTGATTATCCCGAATGGTTAGCCAATATTGTACCTGTACCGAAGAAGAATGGCAAAGTTCGCATATGTGTCGACTACCGAGACTTGAACAAGGCGTGTCCAAAGGACAAATTTTCACTACCTCATATTCATATATAGGTCAATCATATTTTTGATTCTTGTGTTTATCGCTTTAAACATTTTTCATCCTTGTGTTACAAAATGGACATTTTTCATCCTTGTGTTGATTTTTTGTGACATTTTTCATTTTTTTCCGGTTTTTCGAAAAGAAAATGCGGACGTGTCAATTAGAAAAATGACACATCAGCTATGTGGGCCCAAATTTAACTTGAAAACACCAAACCCAAAACCCGTGGGCAAAAACGGGTTGGGTGGTGTGAATTGAGTTGCGTGTTTTCAGTTTAATATGGGCGCATATAACTGACGTGTCAATTTTAAAATTGACTTGTCAGCATTTTATTTTCGGAAAATCGGAGAAAAATGAAAAATATCCTAAAAAATCAACAAAGGGATGAAGAATGTCCATTTTGTAACACAAGGATGAAAAATGACCAAATCGATAAACACAAGGATCAAAAATATGATTGACCCATTGTTCTATTAGTTGACGCAACTACCGGTCATGCACTCTTATCCTTCATGGATGGTTTTTCTGGCTACAACCAAGTACTCATGGCACTTGAGGACAAGCACAAGACGGCTTTTCGCACGGAATGGGGGACCTTTTGCTACAAAGTAATGCATTTTGGACTCTTAAATGCTGGCCCCACCTACCAAAGAATGGCTACTACCCTTACTCATGACATGATGCACGACATAGTAGAAGTATATGTAGACGACATGATCGTTAAATCCCAAACCAACAAGGCGCATGTGCCCAACCTTCGGAGATTCTTCGAGAGATGAAGGAAGTATGGCATGAGAATCAACTCGCAAAAATGTGTCTTCGGTGTCAAAACTAGTAAGCTCTTAGGATTCATGGTCAATGAAAGAGGAATCGAGGTCGAACCAAGCAAGATCAAGGCAATTCAAGAGATGCCAATTCTGAAAACCGAGAAAGAGATTAGGGGCTTCCTTTGCCGAGTTCAATACATTAGTAGGTTCACTGCCCAACTATCTAGCGTTTGCACAACTTTTGAAGAAGGGGGTGTCAACCGAATGGAATGACGATTGCCAAAAAGCTTTTGATCAAATCAAGGAATACTTAGCTAATCCCCCGGTTCTACAACCGCCAAGGTCTGGATAACCACTCCTTTTATACCTCACTATGACTGAAAATGCCATGGGTGCCATGTTGGCGCAATATCTGCCCGACTCTCGAGTTGAGAATTCCATCTGCTACTTGACCAAAAAGATGACCTTATGAAGCTAAGTACAACATGCTCGAGAAAACTTGTGTAGCACTTACTTGGGCTTGCCAAAAACTAAGACACTACTTCGTGAGACATGAGGTGTTACTTATTTCCCGAATGGACCCAATCAAATATCTCTTAGAGAAACCGATGCCAAGTAGCAAGACGCCCCTCTGGGTTGCTATCCTATCTCAATTTGACATCCAATTCGTATCTAAAAAGGCCATCAAGGGTACTACCATATCCGATTTCTTCGCCTCACAACCTATTGATCATGATGAACGGTTCAAACCTCTATTCCCCGATAGAAGCATCATGATAGTCACTACTCCGGCCTGGGAGATGTACTTTGACGGAGCGGCAAGTGGAAGTGGATTTGGCACCGGCATCATCCTTATCTCGCCTGATAGAGTCACCTATCCCTTGTCTTGCAAGCTCGAGTTTGAAGCCATAAACAACACAGCCAAGTATGAAGCATGCACTATTGGGTTAGAAACTGCCCTAAACCTTGGAATTCGAAAAATCCGGGTGTGTGGAGACTCTGCACTGGTCATAGCACAAGTCACGGGAGAATGGAAGATCAAGGAAGATAAGCTGGTCACCTATCACGAGTATCTACAAAATTTAGCTGCCATGTTCGAGGACATAGCTTTCCAATACAACCCAAGGAGGAATAACCAATTCGCCAAAGCCCTTGCCATTTTAGCATCCATGATAGGCATGCCCAGAAATGTGATCATCTTGCCTATTGCCATTGAAAAGACTATTGAGCTATTATTACACCGAGAGACTATGGTGCCAAAACTATGGTTTAAAGACCTCATCCATACTATTTGTACTGATCATGAGATGATTGTAGTATTCACTATAGCCAGGATTGATCAACCCTCTTATAGCCAAGGCAAGTCATGCGCTGAGAGGCAACATTGGTATGTCGACATATACAACTTCTTGTTTGATGGATCTTATCCTAGTCATGCAACTAGCAAAGAAAGTGTGAGAACCAGATCCAAAATCACTTGGGTCTCCTCACTTTTCCCTTTACACCTTCTTAACCAACACCAATTTTCTTTGGAGTCGCCACCCGATTTTTATTACTGGAAAAAATTCGGGAAAAACCTGTTCTTGAATCCCAATGACTCCATTTAAAGCAACTAATTAACGAACCAAAGATAATGGGCTCGGGGGTTCGTCATGAATGGAAAGGTGTTAGGCACCCATCCATGTTGGGGCGAAACTTTGTGCAATTGAAGAAAATATGTATGCCTTGTGAAAGTGTGTGCATAGTGTAGAAACAAATCACATAATGATAAAATAAAATTGAAATAAAAGGAAAATAAAAAATATTTGGGCTTGAGTCTCCACCACTAGAGACCACCTACATACCCCGGCGACCGGGTTCAAAGCCCACGTTGTTCTTGTTCTAACACTAGAGCATTCACATCATCAAAAGCATCATCAAATCACAAACAAACAGTAAACACAAAGGGATTAGGATTACCTCTTGTAGCCCTCCTCTAGCTCCTTGGATTGGGTTGTGTTCTTTCCATTTCTAAGATCAATTGTTAACCCCCTCTTGATTTACCCTTGCTAGATTATTGTTGATGCTTCCCACGAAATTCCTTCAGCGTTTCTGCCTAAAAAAAATTTCTATGCTTGGAGAGGTAGAGTTTCTCCAAGCAACAAAGCTTATAGGAAGTGTGTGTAAAAGAGAGATTCATCCCTTCAAATGTGAATGGGAGGCCCTATTTATAGAATTCTGGGGAGGGTAGGGGCATGGACCTGCTTAATGATTAAGGTCACAACCAAAAATCTGGGCCAAAACCATGTAGAATCAAATTAGGGGCGAAATTAAGGGAAATCGGGCAATTCTGGGCACCCATGATTGCCATGGCCGGCGGTCATCTGCTGGATGGCCGCCAGGCCCGGAGGTCATCTGTGGATGGCCGCCGAGACCTGGCGGTCATCCCGCGAGGACCGCCCGGCCCTCTGTGTTCCACCCATTTTTTTTATCCCGATTTCCCCTAATTCCTCCCTAATTTGATTCAACCACCTAATCAACCCAGAATCACCACTTTTCTTGATTACTACTCCTCCCAATCATTCCATAACTGATTGATTACAAATCAATCCCCCATTTTATGTAAGATCATACCAAAAACACATTTTCCTTTTAAATGATGATTTAACTCTAATTTTTCACAAAAATCGGAGCTAATATTTGGCCTGCAAGAAATGTGGTTATGGGCTGATCAACTCTGGAAGGTTCATATTCCATTAACTTAGACTCTCAAATTCATCCTTAACCCAAAAATAAATCATCTCAATATAATTGGGTTAAAATACACAAGAAAGCCCAAATAAATGAAATAAGACAATATTTTAAATGCTTGGAGGACCACATGCAAGTTGCTGAAAAAGTTGAAAGTGACAACTCGCAGATATGGTTGCAACAAAAACCATCTGGCATGTCTTTGCGAAATGGTTTATCAGAAACCATATTTCCTTCTGTAAGCAAAAATCAATACAAGGCAAATAAAAAAAAGCACACTTGTAATTTGTTAATCCATCAAAATCAATTATACACTATGATTAAACATGGTTAAATCACATTTTAGTATTAAGAGGTGATTAACTCAAGTTTAGGCCAACAATCTCTCCATTTTTTATGATGACAAATTAGTGTTGATTTCATTTACAACAAGGGTTAAAAATATTTTCAAATAGTTTTAAAAGCTCCCCCTGTTTTGTTCCTTCCCCTTTCAAAAACATTTTTGCAATTCAACAAGGATTGATAATTTTCGGGAAATAATGAACTTGGCCCATTTTGGCCTAAAGATTCCATTGGGAATTTTATCTTAGCTTTCTTAGCCAAAAACCTCCCCATGTGGTTTTTATTTTTTGCATAAGGGATTAGTCGAATGTATATATAACACGAAGTAGCGCAGCATTCATAGTTTATGAATGTGGTTTTAATAGAAACCAAATCGCAGTCGTAAATGTGGTTTTAATTAGAATCAGATTTCGCATTTTCACACTTCCTGCATAAAACTTAATCAGATTGATCAAAAGTATGTTTTTAACATCAACCATATCACTATAATCCCTGCATAATCAATCAGGTCAAAAATTATGGTTTTTAACAAAACCATATCCACATTGTTTCTGCACATAATCAACATTGTTCCTACATATAATCAACACAAACAATTTCTCCTCCTTTTGGCATCAGCATAAAGGGAAAAAAATATCATAGGAACAAAATATCAAAGATCATTTAAATAGTATCCATAAGTTAAACACAATATCCCAAAAGATAGTAAATATTCGAACATAGAAAGAATCGTAATAAGAGCCAAAGTAGAGCATGACTTAAATGCAATGCATGAGTCCTAAAGCATCAGATCTACAAAGGTTTCTCTCGTCATCAGATAGAACTGGAGAGGGCAATCTGGAGAGAACTAGCTCAAACTGCTTCATGATATCAGCTTTCATTTCTCTTACCTCTTCACGCAAGGCTCCAACATCAGTTTCAAGAAAACTAACTCGGGTTGCAAGATCATCCAACTGAGTTTCCTTGCTATTTCCTCCTGCCCTGACCACTTCAAAATTTCCACTGGAGGAGAGCTTGATACTCATCTTGGAAAGAGTTTTGCGAACAATTTGTCCAAGCTCCATTAAAATAGCAGATTTGTTTGATTTCACACCAAATCGTTTTGCTATGAGAGTGAATAGTAAGCCATGACTCCTTGCTTTGTATAAAGCAATGTGATGCAAGATCTGGTATGCAAGACAAATAGGGCTCTTCTTCATCATGCAGGCTATTAGCCACAAGTCAACATTAGAGATATCAACCAAGTGCCAAGGGCGTGGCAGAATCACTCTTGTATGCATATACATCACTGCTCGAGCAAGAGGGTTTGCATGTTGATAGGTTCCTTTCTTGGCTGATCTATATACCAATTTTATTTACTGGATATAGGTTGGAGCACCATTGACGTTATCCCGGAAGTTGTATTGTAGTATTTGATGGTCCCTCTTTTTAGCTTTAACACATCCTGTATAATGTCAGCTGTGATCTTCATCTTTTTTCCTCTGACTGTGGATAGCGCATATTCAACCACTCCTTTCTTGTCCTTTTTGACCACCAGATTCTCATAGAACTCTATCACAATCATCTGATCCGCTTGAATCTTCAAGGTTGCCAAGTAGTCTAGCCTATAATGCTTTAGGATTTGAGTGACCCCAAGAGCATCAAAATCTCCTAAAGTAACATTATATGTCTTCGCAAGAGTTTCAAACTTATTGTTCTCATCTTTTTTTTTCTTGGGTTTCTCATTTGATATGGCTTTGATACTTATTTTAGCCTTCTTCTTCGATGGCTTGACAACAGGAACTTCCTCTTCTTCTTCCTCATCATCAGGTTCATCTTCCACTTGTTCTTCTTCGGCTTCCTCTTCTTCATCTTGTTCTTCATCTTCCATCTCTTCTTCCTCATCATCGTTGGCATTTTCCTCTTCATCATCATCATTGTTTCCATCACCATCTTCCTTCTCAGACTCATCTCCATTTCCACTTTCCTCATTGTTTTCTTCTCTATCAGAGTAATAACTCAAAATGTAGTAGTCTTCGGAGTCATCTTTATGTTCTGGTTCTTCATTAACCAGATCATCACCTGCAGACTTATAACTCATAGTCTTCTCCGAATCACTATCCTTTGCTCTCTTCCTTTTCTTGGAGGGTTCTTCCTCTGGCATCTCTTCATCATCATTGGCAGAAACATCATCTGAATCAAAGTCAATGAGTTAAATCCGATTGTCCTGCTTCCTCTTCTTTCCAGTCTTCCTGACAATGTCTTTATCAAGGAGACGAGCACTTGGTTTTCTCAAGATAGGAATTTTGGTTTTTCCATAAACCACATTTGTCTTTTTCTTCTTTTTAGACTTTTTTGGCTGGCGCACAAACTGCTCTTCATCTTCATCATGCTGCTTTTCCAATTCCTTTCTATTGTCAAACTTAGATTCTTCTTGAGACTATTCTTCATCATCTTTCTGCACATCATCTAGTTTTTGTCCAACCAGATCATCAAGCTTTTTTTTAGCCTCCCTCTCAGCACTTTCAGCAATCATCAAGATTTTGGTTGATGTCAGACCATCACGGCTGGTCTCCTTGGATTCCTCAGCCAGTGTTGCATTCAGATTTGGCAACACCTCTATAGCAGCATCATCCTTCTCTATCAGTTCTCATTCCTTCTACACAGGAAGACTAGTTTCTTCTGCAACCACATCATTACCAACAACAGTTTCCTTATCCAAGGATTTGGTTTTTCTAGCAACCTATTTCTTTCATCAGCCTCTGGATTCAAGGACTTCCCAGACTTTTCATCATCACCCTCAGGCACAACTTTTTGCCTCAATGCAACAAAGTATTGTTGAACCTCATCCAAACCAAAATTCCCAAATTTGCTAATAATAACTTGAACTGTGGTTTTTACTTCATCTGTAGTAGGCTTCTCAGACAGAATTTTTGAAGCATCAGGGTTTTGTTCTGATGCCAATTCTCCAGCCTCACGCAAAGTTCTTATTACTAGATATGGGTCAAGTGAGGCAGTAGTAACGCGTAGCTATCTTGGGGTTAAAAGTCGTTTCTAGTGCCCATTTTTCACCAAGACTTATTATTTTCTCAACGGTGGGCAGATTTTCACTATCGTCAGCATTATCTAAAGGTAAAGCCATAGGTGAATGAAAGATGCTACCTGGAGTTTTTTTTTTTGGCTTTAACTCTTGTTGTAGATGCTACCACACCTTTCTCTTTGTGAATCGACTTCTTCTTCAAGAGTTGTTCTTCCTTGAATTTCATAAACCCCTCTACAGCATTCCTCTCCGTTGAAGTCAGGTCTGGACTTGACTTAGACTTCGTTGTTTTCCCTTTTTCCACCGCTGTCTTCGCTTTCGTGGATTGAAGTTTGGTTTTTGAGGTGGTGCCAGATTTCGGTTTAGAGGAAGGGCTTTTAGTGGTCTTTATTGGGTTAGGTGTTTGAGTTTCTTTTGAAGTATTTCTTTTCTCTGAATGTGTCATCATGATGAAAGATGGAGTGTTTGAATTTGGGGTTTGTGTTTTTGTGTGTTGAGAGGATTTTCAATGAGAGAGAGATAAACTCGAGTGTTGTGTTTTTTTTAATAAAAGAAACCGAATAATGAAGGAAAGGGGGTTCATGGGTTTGAAGGAGCAGTTAATGGCATTAACTTCTCTACTTCCTTTTGTTGTTTGTGTCAGACATGGAAAGTTTAAAAAGCAACTTCCTTTTGCAGAGCTTAACCAACTTGCCTCCACCTTTTTCTCTAACTATTGGATAATAACCGCCAGGTGCAAGTAGATTGTTTTTCCAAAAACCATATCTTCTCTGCTTCTTAAACCGTTTCGACAGATAGATGGTTTCACTTGAAACCAGATTTCCACCAAACTTCCCACTAAGCTCATTTGATGATCTGCACTCCTTTTGGGCGTGTCCTCATTTGCTTGTATGTATAGTGTTTGTGTGCAAGTGTTATGATTGCATTATACTAATGTATGATGATGCATCAACATATATATGCAAATACGGTTTATGCAACAACCAGATTAACTTACAGACTTTTAAGGTAGATTGCACATGCCCAGTTCAAGTTTGATTTTTGTAAATTATTTCTCTTTAAGTGGCTTTGTAAAGATATCAGCAAGTTGATTCTCAGTCTTGACAAACTCAATTGCCAGATCTTTCTTCAACACATGATCTCGGATGAAATGATGTCTAACTTTAATGTGCTTGAATGTTGTACAGAATTTTTGGTCAAGTTGATTGCACTGGAACTATCACAATAAATAGGCACACAGTTGAATGTTAGTCCATAATCAGATAAGGTTTGCTTCATCCATAGGACTTGAGCACAACATGCTCCAACTGCAACATATTCAGCTTCAGTGGTTGATGTAGCAACCAAATTCTGCTTCTTGTTTGACCAAGACACAAGGGATTGTCCAAGTAATTGACAAGTTCCACTCGTACTTTTCCTGTCTAATGTATACCCTACAAAGTCAGCATCTGAATAGCTTGTCAAAGTAAAAGCATCGACTTTGGAATACCATAATCCTAATGAAGGTGTACCTTTCAAGTACTTAAAGATGCATTTTATGGCTCTAAGATGAGATTCTTTAGGACACGATTAAAATCGAGCATATAAACACACACCAAACATGATTTCAGGTCTAGTTGCAGTAAGATATAGAAGACTACCTATCATGCATCTATACATCTTGATATCAACATCCTTACCATTTTCATCTTTATCAAGTTTAGTCGACGTACTCATAAGTGTAGGAAATGATTTGGTTGCATCCGTACCATATCTCTTTACTAACTCTCGGATGTACTTAGCTTGGTTTATGAAGATGCCAACTTCAAGTTGTTTCACTTGAAACCCCAGAAAGCATGTGGGTTCTCCCATCATACTCATCTCAAATTTACTGTGTATAAGCTTCTCAAATTCCTTACACGGAGAATCATTAGTAGCACCAAACAAAATATAATCAACATATATTTGCACTATTTCCCCAAAAAAATATATATTTGCACTATGATCACATTATTTTAGCTTGACTTAACAAATAATATTGAATCAACTTTTCCTCTCCTAAAGCCTTTGGACACAAGATATGTGCTTAATCTATCATACCATGGTCTAGGTGCTTGTTTAAGACCATATAGTGCCTTTTTAAGTACAAAATTCCGGAAAACCTTGACTTCCATAACCCGTAGCAGCTGCTCATAGCCAACCAAAGATGTAGGATTCAAGGGTTCATCACAGAAGGGAAGGTGTTAGGCACCCATCCGTGTTGGGACGAAATCGTGTGCAATTGAAAATCCTTGCATGCCTTATGCGCAAACAACAAAACAAAAGAGACAAAAACGAAAGCAAGACAGAAAATAAACACATAATTGAGCTTGAGATTCCACCGTTAGAATCCACCTACGTACACCGGCAGCTCGCGAAGTTCTTACATGGCATCACGAAAACACACAATACAACAAGAAAACGATGCAGCAATATCACAGCAACATCAACATTACTACAACAATATTGACTTCAAAGCCTCAACATTAACATCACAACATCAGCATCATAGCAATATCGCAACAACATAGCATAACCCACATCCCGGCGACATCACAGTAACATCGACATCATAATGGCAATACCAGCGTCATGACAATGACATCTATATCATAGCAGTAACATCCACATCACAGCAACATCACAACATCAACACAACACACATAACACAGAAAAGAAAAGAAACACATAATTTGGCTTGCATCCCGTTTTAAGGCCGAGACTACCTACGTACCCATGTGACTGTGGTCAAAGCTCACTTAGTTCTAAGCATGGATTCATATAACAATCAAGCCATCATCGACAATAGTGTTAGAACAATAGCCTTTCACTAGAGGGGGGGTGAATAACGATAATCGAATTAAAACGAAATAGGCAGGAATCAAATGCAGAATTGAAAGATTGAAGGACACAACCAATTTATCCTGGTTCACACACACTCTACTAGTGTGGCTAATCCAGCCCTTCAAGTCTCACTTGAAGATTTCACTATCTAGTGTTAAGCTTACGGGTGCTTAACAAACCGTTACAACCTAGGAATTCTAGTCACAAGAATCCTAAACCTGAGAGTTCAAGTCACATGAACCTCAACACACTTGCTTGAAGATACCTCACTTTAAGACTTCTCACATAAGAAGATATACCCTCTTCCTATGAATCTCAACAAGGGAACTAACCTCCCTTAAGGTGTGTGAATATACAATTCAATCACTCAAACAAAGAACCCTCTCAAAGAGTAGATATGAGTATACAAGATTAAGCTCTAAAAGGCAACTCTCAAATCCTCAATAGGATATTGGCTCAATAAAGATTTCTATAAATGTATGGAATGAATGCTTGAATGTAGAGAGTTGATTCATTTTGAAACAGAGCTAAAAATGCTCAATTTATAGCTCTGAAAAGTTATAGAGCCGTTTTAAATCCACCCAAAAATAATCTTAAACAAAACATAGTGGGTGCTAAAAAGTTGTCAGAAATAACGGCCATAACATCGATGTTTTACTGTTCAACATCGATGTTTTGTCCAACAAATTTGAATTTTTGGACTAACGATAACTAAAACATCGATGTTCTCCATCCCAACATCGATGTTATTTTGATTCTGTGAAAATGAGATGAAAACTGATCTATGAAGAACATCAATGTTTTCATTCCAACATCGATGTTATTTTGCTTCTGTGAAAAATGATTGAAGCTGAGCATTTGAAGAACATCGATGTTATGGAATAGAACATCGATGTTTTGCTTATACAAAGGTGTTTTCAAATGCAACGGTCATGAGAACATCGATGTTTTAAAGTGAATAAGTTCATGGTTGTTAGGAGTCCTCCTCTTTAAAGCTTTTGCATTTTTTATGGGGTAGCTCGCTTTTTGTTTCGAAAATACTTGACATTCACCTTGGCTCGATTGATTTTCAAAATTCATGCATCATATTAGGGACGTCATGTAGAAGTGGGAGCATTTGCATTCAAAAAGAGAAAAAAAAACAAAAACAAGCACATCATATAGAAGTAGAGAGCCATTGCAAGTAGAAATAGTTAGCATTTGCATTTGGAGAGAAGAAGCGAGAGAGAGAGTAGAAAAGAGAGAAAGTCAAGAAAGAAAGAGAAAGACGAGAAAAGAATAAGAAGGGAAGAGAAGAGAAGAGAAGGAGAGAAGAAAACGAGAGAAAAGAAGAGAGAAAAAACGAGAGAAGAGATGAGAGAAGTAAAAAAAAGAACAAGAGAGCAAGAGAGAGAGAACAACGTGTCACGACATTTGCATCAATCATGTCGAAAATAGGGGCATCCCCACACATTGAAGAAACAACACATTTAGACATGTTCATGCATCACTTAGACATGAGACGTGGATTCCGTAGATAAGGTAGATCTGATTGAAAATGCGTTTTGAGCGAAGGTGACGATATTAGAAATTCATTGTCTTGTGCAGACTTTGATATCCTAGAGTTATTGGCTGGAGGGGCATGGCATGCCCAAATCTTGTAGAGAAAGTTGATTATAGACCAACGGGCATGCCATGCCCATATCTGAGAATTAGATCCTAGCCGCGGGCAAGGGACATGTCATGCCTCAGTTTTTTTTTTTTTTTTGACTCGTCAAGTTGACACCACACATTTGGGGCATAGCTGTCCCAAGTTTTGAGGAAATCCAACATCATGGGCATTCTCAAATGGAATGAGTTGTAAGGCCTAGTTTTTTAGAAAGTTGATATGGATTTTGGGCATTCTTGAGGAGATGTAAGGCCCAGTTTTTTTATAAAGATGACGTATGTTGTCTTGGGCATTCGAGGAGATGTAAGCCCCAACTTTTGTTGATGAGTTGAGAGAACTAATGCGAGAGGCACGACGGGCCCATTTTTGAAACAAGGGGCATGCAACCCCATTTGTCAATCGATTTTTCGGGGCATGCTACCCCATTTGCACGTGTTTTTGAATCCTTTTTTGGGGCATGTTACCCCGTTCGTGTTTTGTTTTTCTTGGGCATGCTACCCCGTATGGTTCGATCATATTCATGGCATTTGGTTTCCAAGGCATGCTACCCCATGTATTGATTTTCCCGGGCATGCTACCCCATGTGTCGGTAAGACTCATTTGGGGCATGCTACCCCGTTCTAGATCAATTCACGGGGCATGCCACCCCGTTCTAATTCAAATTTCCAGGGCATGAAACCCCGTTGTTGGAGATGACTTTCTTCGGGGCATGCTACCTCGAGGGGTATGTAATCCTCTAAGATTTTGTTGACGGCTGATGAGAAGGCATGTAATGCCATGGGAGGGATGAGATGATTCCCACAACCGAGACACACACCGAGCTCCCCAGGGAGGACGATAAAATCCCTAGAAAGTAGGTAACCCCGAAATCACCCCCACGGGAGGAGATATATCCCTAGTTGACCGAGATGAGAGGATTCTTTGTTGACAACCTAAACCCAAGTTCCTCAGGGAGAACGATAAAATCCCTAGAAAGTAGGTAACCCCGAAATCACCCCCACGGGAGGAGACATATCCCTAGTTGACCAAGCAGTTTCTTTGTTGACGACCTGATAGATCAGATGATTCTATCACAAGCCGAGTTCCCTAAGGAGGATGAAAAAATCCTTAAAAACCGAGATGAGATGATTCCCGACCCAGGGCACATATGTTAGCATCAGCATCAGCACCTACTCCATCAAATTTGGATGATCTTTTTTTCGTTGGTTTGTCTTCAGTTCCTAAAGATTCACCAACGAAGGGCATCTGTGAACACCCAAATTTGACTCACCAATATTTTATTAATTTAAATTATGAATATATTTGTGACTCTGGATTAATGAGATGATTTAATCCCGAGTTTGGGTATTTTCATAATTTAATTCAGTGAAATAATGATATTTTATTGTTTTGGATTTTTAATATATTTGGTTCGAAATTATTGTGATGATTTAATTCTGAGTTAAATATATTTGAAGGTTTAATTATAATAAAATATGGGTATTTAATTTTTTTAGGCTTTTATTTATTTTTGATCCATTTCAGATGATTTTGGGTTTAAACAATTTAGGAGCCTGAACCAATTGAATATGGATCCTCCAGCAACTCAAGCCCATTAAAAACACAGAGCTTAACAGCCAATGAACCCTAATTTTCGTCAAAATTTGGGATTAATTAAATTCCTTTTGTGTTCCTTTTACCAATTAATATTTTAGAAGATTTCACAAAACCCTTATCGCTTAGCTTTCGAATTTTTGGAAATATCTTAGCAGACGAAATGGTTGTTGTTGTTCTTGTTTCTTTAGTACCTTCAGTGGTTCCTATACCGGTTATGCTCCTTGGATTATTTACAAGCGGTATTCAAGCTCTTATTTTTGCAACTTTAGCTGGGGCTTATATAGGCGATTCTCTGGAGGGGCACCATTGATTAAGACTAACTTGAAGAAGACGCTGGATTTCGAAATTTAGTCAATAGTTCCGTTTTTTAGTGTTACCTCTTGTAGCCCTCCTCTAGCTCCTTGGTTTGGGTTGGATTGTGCGTCCATTTTCTTCCCGTTCCTTAGCTCAATTGTTGATCCCTTCTTGGTTTACCCTTGCTGCCTCTTGGTTGATGTTACCCACGAAATTCCTCCAGAGTTTCTGCTTATAGAAAGATTTCTAGGCCTGGAGAAGTAGAGTTTCTCCAAGCAACAAAGCTTATGGGGGTGTGTGTGTGTGATAAGAGATTGATCCACTTGAAATGTGAAGGTGAGGCCCTCTTTATAGAGTTCGAGGGTGTATAGGGGCTTGGACCTGCTTAATGGCCAAGGTCTCAGCCAAAAATCAGGGCCAAAACCGTGTAGAATCAAATTAGGGGCGAAAATCGGGAAATCGGGCATTTCTGGGCTCCAAGACCGCCAGGGCCGGCGGTCATGGGCTGGATGGCCGCCATGGCCGCCCGGCACCCCCGCGTTTCCCTATTCTTTCCTTTTTTTGCAGCCGGTTTCCCTTAATTCCTCCATGATTTGATTCCACCGCATAATTAACCCCTAATCAACCCAGAATCTCCTCTTTTCTTGATTAGTACTCCCCCAATCATGTCCTAATTGATTGATTACACATTAAGTCCCCATTTTATGCCAAAATCATACTAAAAATATATTTACCATTAATGGATGATTGTAATGTGTTTATGGGCTATTCAACTCTGGAAAATCCACATTTCATTAGCTTAGGCCCTCAAATTCATCCTTGACCCAAAAATAAATTATCTCATTATAATCGGGTCAAAATAAACAAAAAAGCCCAAATAAATAAAATTAGGATAATATTTTAATGAGCTGGACTTTAATATATTTTTTTTCCTAAGATTAAATCATCTCATTAATCCTAAGGTTCAAATATATAAACCCCAATTCATAAAATATGCATTCCACTAAAATAAATTCCAAGTATGTCTTACCCAAAGACCAAATCATCTCATTAATCATATGGTTTGACATACCCAAAATCTAAATTAGAGGAATATTCATGGGTCAAATTTGGGTGTTCACAACAGGCACACAATACAAATCATGGCAAAAACACCAATAACCGGTATATAACTCAATAGGCACACAATGATCCATAAGTATTATTATAGCACACAGTGCCAACAAGAGCAGCAACACAATAGGCATACATGCAAACATCTTTCAATGCTAAACAAGAAATTACCACATCATTATTCTTCACTATTAACCCGAGTATCGTAGGCAGTAACACATACAGAGGTTTATATGTCCTCACCTAGTCCATATTAATTGCCTCGGAACCCGAAACCTCGTTCTGCCTCAAGATTTCTATGTCCATAACATCCTACAAATATACACATCACGTAAGATGTCTACTCATGACAAATTAATGAATGCATGCTGATGATATAGTCTTAAGTTTAAACCGTAACACTAGGCCCGTTGCTAAGAGATCAAGGTCTAAGCCCAAACAAATGTTTCGAATTCCAGGATCCCGTGTTTAACCTAAATCCAGGTTGTAGTCGATTGAGCTTAAAGTTCAACTCTAAAATAATCATTGGGCCCATAAACATATCGAAGGCTAAATTCAACTTCATGTCTCGGCCCAAAGCATAATAATACCAATCCAAATTAATCACAAGGCCTAAGAGTACACAAGGCCTGAGACTGCCTAATCCTGAAATCAAATTTCGTAGCAGGGCCTAAGGCCCAAAAGTAAAACTAAATTTATACCAAGGCTTAAAACCCATTCCATATCCAAAACTCATTTGATTAACTTTGGGATCCAACCAGGCTAGCTGCTTCAGCCGGCTTCCTTGATGTAGATGTCGAGTCTGATTGCCTGAATGTTATACAAGCTATCAATGGTTCATACGATTTGGATACCTACTTGGAACTGTTTCTCCTGGAACTTTCCTGTTCAGTTCTTCACTTGCCCTCAGTCCAGTTCATGGATACTAAAAGAACTGCTAACAGGCTTGCCCATGAAATGAAATTGCTCAGTGCGCTAAATTTTGTAATGGGGACAAGTTTATGTTATCCCTCCATCTCTATTACTCTTAGCTTTCAATGTTGTAAACAACTAATTTTCACATCAATGAAATGCTTCCATTTTTAAAAAAAAAAAAAAAGAATGGTGGCGACTAGCAATGGAGATGAAGGTCAAAATAGATCATGGGCCGGTCAATTTGAGATGGAAGGCTCTCACAAAATTGAGGTGGGAGCCTGCAAAAAATAGATTGACTGGTGATAGCATTCATTTACATATATTGCCTATACGCACCATATAACCTATCTTTTGAATAAATAAATATCACAAATGATTTGAAAGTTAACCACATACAAACAAACTTTATCCAGTCTTCGAATTGTCAGCCAAACCACAAGTTTTGCAAATTGGGCACAGGTTCTTCATAGATAACCATTTCTTGATACAGCCCACATGGTAGTCATGCCGACAAGTTTTCAATACCCCAACATCATCCATGTCCTTGTACTCTTCCTATTAACAACATTTAACAGCTTCTTGTCAAAGAGTTAACAATATGCAAGTACAAGTGTCACAATCAAGGCCAAGGATTATAAATGAATGAAGAGCCAAGGCTCCAAGAGGTCATATAGCTGGCAAACCTAGATACCACTAGTCGATTTCATATGAAACTGGGGTCAACACTTACCAGGCAAATCACACAGATGCCTTCCTCGATTCTATCCGAGGAGCAGTACACCGCTTCTGTCAAACACTTGGATATTAGATCTTCAGACAAGCCTGTGCTGACACTACCAATCCTTTCACCTAGTGCAAGTAGTTCCTGGTCCAGCCAACCAATAAAGTTTATTCATGATCAACAAAGGGATACATGGAAAATGTGAATAACAATGAAAAGAGTACTCGCTATGATCTATTTGTTTTGTTATGAATACATCAGTAAGAGTGACGATGAAGTAACACCAAAAGAAATAGTAACAACCTCGTAACTCATGTTGTCAACGTCCAACCTCATGTCCCTGTGTTGATCAACCATATTTCTGGACCCATAGAAAGCTGAACGATCCATGACCATGAATCCCTGCAAAAATTAGGAAAAAATCCATCAACAACCGCAATTCACAGTGCAAAGATATGTAACAGAGCCTGGAAAGGTAAAATTGATAAGCATCAAAGCTAGTGGAGGCTCCCTGGACAAAGTTGCGATGAAACACCAGACCATGAAGCCCTCCCTTATGGTGACAGACCAAGGTCATTAGCAAAGACAATATACCTCGGGCGGAATTCGATTATGAAGACCTGCCTCATTGGAGGGGTGCCGGTATCTCTCATACGAAGCCCTGGATCTCCCAGTCCTATCACTATTACGCCTTATAGACGACAATGGCCTGGTATGTCTGGAATCGGCAACCATGTGCAAACCCTCATCTGAAGCTGTTTCATGTCCCAACCGCAAACTGGTTGGGGAAGCTCTGATAGATTGACCAGGCCTTTCAGGATAGCTACACAGAGGAGCCCTCGCTGAATGTGTTGAGGCACCATTAAAACCTGGAGACACCACAGGATTTCTATTCAAGACGAAATCATTATTGTATACCACCCAGGAGTCTGTGGAAGCATTAGTCAGACTACTTCCGGAGAAGAAGCGAGTAGTTTCATGGCCAAAGGCAGCAGCATCTACAAGTAAACATAAAAACACATTAGAAGCCCAATACATTTACATGTGCTGGAAAATTATATACTAGTACTAACCTGAGACTACATTCCTTTGATGTGCAGGAGACACTCTAGCATGGCTCCACCCATTCGTCAAAGCACCAAAATTATGGCCCAGATGGTCCACTGCGCTCGAATGGTCAATAGGCTGGCCTGCAGAATTTGGATGGTGCGAAATGTTTCTTGATAAATGGGTTCTACTAGGATTTGATTCAAATTCTACAGCAGGCCTACTCCTCACGTTCCTAACTAAACCTTCAGCCCTAAGTGAGAGATTGCATTGATAGCTAGGAGCCATGGTAATATGTTCCCAGGGTACATATTGAGGAGCTGAATTTTCTTTTTCCTGTTGTAACTCCAAGGAAGGGGACAGATTAGAGGAACTCCCCACACTGTAATTTAAACTTGAACTGCTCCTCTCACATGCAGAAGGGATCCCTGGGCTTTTTCGCTTATGAGTCCCTCTACTATTTCCCATTGTAAGATCAGCCATACCACCGTCAATGCCATGGAATGTTTGTCCATCATAATGGGAAGACGATGGATGGTGTGCAAGATTTTCAGGAATTGTGCAAAAGTTAGCAGCAATTGGTGTTTGCAGAAAAAGATTGTGAGACTGCCCTGAAAGGTCTCGTGGATAGTGTAATACTTCGACACTCTGACTTGAAGATATATGCCCATTCGATATTGGGGCAGCATTCCATTGGGAACCAAAATGCACTTCTTCAACAGACACATTCTCCGTAGGATAATATATAGAACCATTCTCAAATGGACCAAGCCCGGCTGCAAGATCAATAAGCAAGAATCAGATATTAATCTGCAGAGAAAAAGATTGCATAGATCTAGCTATGTTCCTGTAATTTATTGTCTACCACTGGGCATATGGCATCCTGATGGTCTATTTTGCATTTTTTTGGGGGGTCTATTTTGCAGTTGAATCAAATTTTGGGTTCCAATAAGTGCATCCCACTTTTTCTATAGGGTGGACAGTTATTTCAAAAATATTTCAAAATTAACAATGCAGCAGAAATGCAAGAAAAGAGATTTTAACGTTGCAATACCTAAATTTGTATGAGGTTGCTCCATGTGCATATGATTCCAGTTCTGATTTTGTTCACTCTCAAACATATGGGATGTGCTGAATAAATGTCTATGTGCCATTTCTATAACCGCGTCAAGGTAATACCAGCACTATCCCAGAGTTGATTTGAGGAGAAAGACAACCTGCAGAGATGAAAAGCATCTCAATAACAAGGAGTAGAAATTAAAGACATTATGCATTCTAATGCTTCATGCTTGTTGTCTTGTTGCATGCAAAACCGAATTTTATGTTTCCATTCAAATGAAATTGCAAGGGAACATTTCCAAAAGCAGTTCAAGTTACAATCACAGCAATCTGAAAGGTTCTGACTCAATATTATATCATGTAACAGATAGATCATGAAAACTCACGTTCAGACCTCTTCAAACACAGTGCTTTGTGCATTTAGAATTCTACAAGGGATCCGACAAGCCCATGAGTCAAACATATAGCACGCTATCTTGATTCACAATGACTAGGCTAACTCACTGGAATACCTCTCTGGATAGTGTATTAGAACCAGGATACAGGAATAGGCGAGGATCCCTATAGAACATAATTAGTTCCAAGACAGAAAGATTTCTGTTTCTAGAAGGAACAAGCTTAACAAAAAGTTCTATGGAAACTGGTTTTGAAGAGAACCAAAAGAAATACAGCACACTATCTCATCCTACCAATACTCAATCAATTCCTGTCACTTTACAAACTCACTTGAGTTCCTCTCCAATATGTAGCCACTCCTCAAAAAGTAACCTTTCAGATTCTGTGCAGAGGAGAAAGAAGACAAATAGTAAAAGCATTATAGAACAAGATGCATATCTATTTAAAACAGAAACCCCCAAAAGTTGGAAAAAGTGGAAGGATAAGTAGCTGGATTGCTCATCGAATGACAGTTACCTGGAACTGGATCAGCAAACCTCTCTAAGCTGGTGGAAAAGGATAGTGGTAGTTGTACATGGATCTTTACATACCCAATATTAGATTTTTTAATTTCTGCTCACGCATGAGCAGAATAATCAACAAAATTTTGCAAGAACATATCAACGGATAAATATGTATTCTCAGTCTCGTGTACTTTGAGCGCTAATTGAACCCAAAAGAAATATATGGAAGATTCATGGAATCAGACATCCATGGAATCAACATTATTATCACAGGGAAATAAAACATGTAATGAATGAATAATGTGAACTATAACGGATGCTCAACAGAAGGGAATCCAACCTTGGTCAGGAAAATGATAAAGAATGTTATACAAACATATCTCAGAAAACTGGAGGATCCTTACTACTTATCAGCTTAAGTCAGTTAAGCTTTAACAAGCAACAAAAGGACAATCAGCCTCTCCTAAAAGCCTAATGTCAGCTGCATCTCATTACAATCACAATTTCTGCAGGAAAAAACATAACCAGTCACCCATCCATCCCCGAGGGACAAATGATGAATTTTTTAAATGACAAACTCTCAAGGACAACAATAAAGTTAGCAGGAAAAGCATAACATATTGACCACACTAAACAACTCAAGCCAAACAAGCAACTATAAGGTCTTCTAAAATACGTATCCTTAATACAGAACATTCCTTGAAAAGTTTCAAGTATTGCAGTATGACTATAAAATTACGTATATGTTTGATCTGATGTTGGATGTTATATTTAAACAGATGTTTCCAAATTCATAAGCAACTATCCCCAATAAAAGAGAAAGTTTCTCCAAAAGCTGACATTTGGATTTCAGTTACCCTATAGAATCACGAAATTGTTCACCAATGAAGCAGTTATGATGCAAGATCAAGAGATATGCATACCCCAGCTAAGCATAGTTGAATATATGGAGAAGATCAAAAACTTATATGCACATCTTAACACTTTCTAGGAGTTATGAAAGGAGAATCCACGAAAGAGATGGGGAACTCCCACAAATATCAAGGCTCAGAATTGCTCTTAGATATTAAACCACATAAAAATCTTGTCACCAGCGAACACTAAGAATGAACAGGAAGTTAGCCCTCTTCTCAAGTCCCATGCCAAGACCTTGGAAGAGAGTAAACAAGATGGTGCTTGATTCTCATGAGAAGCCATGAATAAGCAATGAGTTTCTGCTCAATGTCATGTTGAACCGTACAGCTGAAGATATAAGTCTCACATGTATGCTACTGAACATTAGCCAAATTGTGGTTAGAACATTAAATTCTCTACCAGTGTTAGCATATATATTTCATGCTCGGCTATTGTTGCTCATGGCCGAAATCTACTGCTACAGCCCAATCTCATCACAATCCAAAAATATGTCTGTGGCCATCACCAAAGAAGCTGAGCTCCAATAGCAAAGGAACCAGACCATACCAAATTAACAAAGCCACACGAGATTGAAAGCAAGTACCAATTACGAGATTGTAAGCCATTTTCCTTTTACTTAAGCCCATTTCATTGTATTATCCAGCTCCCACCCACTGAACACGAACATACAAAAGTTGGTGCATAAAACAATCACTCCCAACCCCATTAGTTTGGCCCACTGCAGGAATGGAATGTGCTATCTTGGAAAGGCAAAACAAGGGTTAACTAGTCAGGAATTCCAAACACAAACCGGTACATATCTTGCCAACTGGCTAACTAACCTCCAACCACTTGGCAATAAATGCTAAAAATTAATTTAAAATCTTCAATTAAGAGCAGCTCCTCTATGTCAATAACACCTGCTAAACCTTTCATAACACTCTGAAGGGAATGCCACTAACAGAATAAAAGTTAAGGAGAAGCCTATCAGAAGTTACAAACACCAAGGGAAACCAGTGTCATCATTTGGCTAACCAATCTCCAGCCACTTGGCAATGAAAGTCAAAAAAATTACAGAATCAGATATTTTGAGCAGCCACTCCATTTCAACAACAGTCACAAAACCTTTGAGAACTCTATGGAATAATGAGAGGAGGAAGCCTCAGCTGCTAATAAGTCTTAATAAGTCTAGTGATCACGATCTTTAGCAACACTCCCTAAACATTTTCTATCTCAATATCTGACTCAGCCTCCGTCCACATAATGAGATGGCCGCATAACAAAAGTGAATTTCCATTGAATGATCTCTTAAAAAACTTGGAAGTGTGAAGAATCTTTAGTGGCATATACTTTTGCCTTTTGGAACGAAGGACAACTTCTTATAACTCCACACAGCAGTAGATCGTGCTACATCTACTGTGAAGAGAACATGTCAGGTTAATTCAAATCCCTTCATCAATAACCCACCGGAAACCCAAAGTCCCTGCAACATCACGGGTTATTAAGAATGTTGTAGACAAGAGGCTAACTATAATGTACCATAATCTTCATCAACCTACAAATGCCTGATATAAAGAGATGAGAGAACAGTTCTATACCAGAGAGACTGTAAAAAACAAGTTAAAATTTAATATCTCTCAGAAAGAGAACAAAAATTTGAAGCTTATCAGTTGCTACATGTCTAAAAATGGAATTCACTAAATTTAGGGAAAAAAAGCTTCCTGTCCTAACACATATTGACCCACTTAGCAGTAGCCAGAAAAATTATAAGCCATAAAAGATTAGGCATTTCTAATGTCAAATCACCGTAGATTTCACTAATAACTCATTCCCCGGAATATGTTCACATTTGAAAATTATAGCACACAATGAATCCCCAAACCTGTAAAACCATCTAACCTAGTCGATTCTAAGGATAAACCACAGTAAGAGGAAAAGACAGTTGAGGTTTCTTCTATCAACATGCATCTCACAAACTATAATCTTCCCATTTAAGCTAGATGATGACACATAACAACGTAACGCATGCTGTGTCTGCTGCCAGATTATAATCAAATGGGTATCATTGGTGTCAACACGTTAAATCAACCAACACTTGTGGCCAAGAAGACTAAACTCCGATAGTTTCCCAAGTATAATTAGAGGCGGAAAACGATTCCAAACATCTAATCCACGTCAAATACAGTAACTACATACACATAATCAGCAAAGAAATTCGAAGGGAAAAAAAAAAGTAAAATAATGGAAAGTAACAGCAAGGAAACAATGATCGGTCCACGATATCAATGATAGGCAATCATGATGATCTCCAACAGCCTCAACTCAACCAATCCAAACCAAACCAAGCAAGAACAAATTCCCAGAATGCAAAAAGAAAAAAAGAAATCGGGATTTTACAAGCATGTGAACACAAGCAAAGGTGCTTTCTTTTTCCCTATTGTTTGTTGTTTCTAGAAGATGATAAAACACCCTCATAAGGGAACTCATCAACTAAAACACCTAATTCGCATGATCAAACAAAGTACCATGACGATGATGATGATGATGGCATAAATATGATGATGATGATCGACAGGAAACGAGAAAAACCTTACCTTTTACATGAAAAAGTCGGTGGTGGCGGCGGCGGCGGAGGTGGCGGTAAGAGAAACCGGACACGGTTGCAAGAGAGAGGAGACAAGGAGCGCACGCGTGGGTGAGTGGGTTTATATCTGAGATAGAGAAATAGGATGGGGGAAGCAGAAGTACTAAGTAACTGAAATAATAATAATAATAAAGCACCTGTTGTTTTTTTTTTTCTCTGGTGTTTTTGTTTGTTGTTGCTGTTGACTGTTGTGGGGGTAACGGGTGCCTGCCTGCCTTCACTTTTTTTTTGTGTTTTGCACAAAATTGGAGAGAGAGGAGAGGATGAGAAATTACTAATTAGGGTTTGCTCAGTTTTTTTTCCCCAACCGTCACAGGCTACCGGTAGTCCTAATCTGGTGGTATGTTATTATCACTGTTACCAATTTGTATATGGTCACGCTTATTATGATGACCGACTAATTAAAAAGTAGATTTTTAACTGAAATGTAATCATGAGAATAACCCTTTAGTCCTTTAGTGCTCTCGTGTCCTTCAAATTATTATGGATTAAAGCCTTTTTTCCTCTCTCTGTAAGGCTTCAAAGTTGAATTTCATCCTCGTATAGGTTTTTTGTCTCTATTCATCCTTCCGTTCGACCCATTTGGTTCGTCCGGCCAGAATCCGGCGAAAATCGCTGACGTGGCACATTTTTTGGTGCCACATCAGATTTTTGGGTCCCACATGTCAGGAAAAACCCAAAACCAAACCAGGATCCACCCGTCCGGTTTTGCCCACCTAAATAACCCGGAACCCAAAATATAATTTTATTATTTTTAATTATACAAATAATTTGAATAATAAAATTAGCCTATTTCTAAAATAATAAAGCATAATATATATTTTTTATTTTCTATTTAATAAAAAAATTCATAAATTCAAAATATTTTTTTTGAAAACAATAAAACATAATATACATCAAACCATTCAAATTTTATAATTTTTATACATCATTTTTATTTTATATTTAATAAAAGAAATTCAAAAAATAAAAAATATTTATTTAAAAATAATAAAACATAAAATACATCAAACCATTCAAATTTTATAATTTTTATGTATATTTTTTATTTTATATTTAATAAAAAATTTCACAGAATAAAAAATTTATTTTAAAATAATAAAACATAATATACATCAAACCATTCAATTTTTATATTTTTTATTTTTTATTTTGTGAAATTTTTTATTAAATATAAAATAAAAAATATTTATAAAAAATATAAAATTTGAATGGTTTGATGTATATTATGTTTTATTATTTTAAAATAAAAAAATTTTATTTTGTGAAATATTTTTATTAAATATACAATAAAAAATATATATTATGTTTTATTATTTTAGAAATAGGCTAATTTTATTATTCAAATTATTTGTATAATTAAAAATAATAAAATTATATTTTGGGTTCCGGGTTATTTAGTTTGGCAGAACTGGTCGGATGGATCCTGGTTTGGTTTTGGGTTTTTCCTGACATGTGGGACCCAAAAATCTGATGTGGCACCCAAAAATGTGCCACGTCAGCGATTTTCGTTGAATTCTGGCCGGACAAACCAAACGGGTCGAACGGAGGGATGAAAAGAGGCCAAAAACCTACACAAGGATGAAATCCAACTTTGAGGCCTTACACAGGGACGAAAAAACGCTTTAATCCAATTATTATTATTATTTTTTTTGTGAACAAAAGTTTAGGTTGAGGGGAGGCTCCCCCAATTTAGGGCTTGGGCAAACCACTTGCAGACATCTTGGGCTCATGGGTAGACTTGGCAATTCATGTTGTCATGTCGAGTTCGTGTCGAGTTGAACAGGTAAACGGATTCCAAATCTTCAACCCGACCCGACTCATTTAATAATCGTGTCGTGTCGTGTCCAACCCGTTTATTATTGTGTCGGGTTCGGGTTGACCCGCGGGTTACCTATTAAGTCTAACAAGCCAAAAAAATCAGTTTCAAATTTTTCTATTTTGCACAAATCGTTATTTTTTAAAAAAAATAGGCATATAATTAGATTTTTCTCATATATTTAATAAAATTATAAATTGTAGAATCATAATATAATAATATTTGAAAGCATTTATAGAAATATTTTTGGACAATTTTAGTAACTTGGCCTTAAATATTAAATAAGTTTTATATTAAATTAGTAAAATATCTATACCCTAAATATAATCGGGTCATAAACAGGTACCCATTGGGTTCGGATGACCAATAGAGAAGTCGACCTTCAACTTCAATATGGGATTGGCAAGGAATTCAAGAATCATCTGGAGGGGTACACCATTTGAGACCAAATGCAAAGTGAATCTATTGGGAGAGGCAGGCTTGACTATCGACTGAACTTCACACAAGTTCAAAGGAACGAGTCTAATGATACATTCAACATTGTGGCATGTCTATCTAGAAATAATTCTAATCTTTCCATTGAATTAATTTGAGAACCATCAATATATAGACCGGGCCTGTCGCCGGATTTCCTATGTATCTGTGAATGTGGTGTTTAGTTTGAAGTGTTTGTCAAGAGAGTGTTTTGTAGGAGGCTCAATGTAATGGGTCAAATGGGGAACACTTGTCTTCTTCAAATGATCTCTCGGTTTCCAACAAATGGGTGATGAATCAAGCACA
This sequence comes from Turnera subulata, assembly GCA_028386065.3. Lineage (NCBI taxonomy): Eukaryota > Viridiplantae > Streptophyta > Magnoliopsida > Malpighiales > Passifloraceae > Turnera > Turnera subulata. Next base: position 233,258 of record JAKUCV010000249.1, on the reverse strand, counting down.
AAGGAGTCACTCCCTCATTTTTCTTTTTCTTTTCTTTTTTTAATTTTTTTCTCTTTCTTTTTCCTTTTCTCTCTCTGTATTGTTTTTTTTTTAGAGTGACCTTTTTGGACAAGTGCATTTGGATAGAACTCTTTCGGGCAACTAGATTCATCTTTGAAAAGCAACTCTTTTATATAAATGTTCAAGGTAGATATGATGGGATCATTGTGGAGGTTGGGTTGAACAAATGTACAAAGGCTAGTGCGGGTGAGTGTTTGGGAATCGGCTCATGTAAGGAAGGGTTACACCCACTGAATGAGGTCTTCGTAGTTCGGTTATGGTCCCCTAGATTGATCCAATGGAATATTATGAAGTTACACAGAATCGACATGCCACATATACACCAAAAATCAAGCACATTCGTGTCAAATCATCACTCCTCTAAACTCGACTCAAAATCAATTTCATTGTCTCTCTCAGCTCTCAGTCATTATTTATCCATACTTAGCAATTCGATATATGGTCTCACTTGCACTTCTTGTCCCCTCCTCGGAATGCATCTTCTCCATTGTCATCTTTAGCGCCTTACCATCTCTATCTTTGCAATCTCTATCCCCGTCGTCTCATTCTCACTTCGTAGCCACCTTCATTGTCTCTTTGTTTTTACCGTCTCCGTATTATTGGCGCTTACATCTCGTTCCTTTGAGAAGGCCCAATGGCAATGTCTCAATTATTTGGCTTGGCTCATCATCTTCCACCTCACACCTCAATTCGGCTCCTCGGCTTGGCTCATTCACTTGGTTCACAAATAAGATTCGGGGCTTACATCCCCTCTCACGAGAAGGCCCAAAGTCACCTCGGCTCACCTTTAACCTAGTCATCTTCTCATAATCAACGCCTTAGGGTCCATTCATGATCATCTCTCTCCATCCACTCATGGGGTTATTACCTCGGGATATGTCGATGATTTCTAATGTCTTCTCCATCTCCTCCCAACTAAGGCACTACTCACCAATGGTGTCCTAGGGGATAATTCTCTATTGATAAGTTCATAGCCATCAGAAATCCTGAACTTAAGCTTTTGTTTTCTCTATTAGAAACATGATAACAAATCGTGATGGGATACACCTGTAAAATAATTTTTCCCCTCTTTTTTCTTAGAAACAGATTTCTTCCTTTTTCTACAGTCAAGAAGATGAAATTTTTTCTAAAAACAACACACATCGGCTCGAATTGATTTGAAAAACATGGGATGCAGTGTTCAATGTATGCAAGTACGAAATCCTTAGACAAGGTAGACTGAAAACTAGAGCAACAGTGTTCAGTGTTCTTCTAGACTTGTCAATTCACACCACACAGTTTTTACACAAAGGTAGCAGGGCGGTCCCTTTTTTTTTTAGGTTTATCAAAACAAACAGCACACACAAAAACAACACACAAAATTCACGTACCACGTATTGATTAATCATGCATGAGATGCTTAGGGTATATGTTGGTTGGGGGCTAAAAGACCGTCGCACTTGGCCTACTCACATGTGACGTAGGATGTCGCGTGAGGTCTCAGGCCTATTAACCCCTATCATTGCTAAACGGCGAGAGATAAGTTCACTCTAGCCGATAACCTCAGAGGACGGTTTTGTGCCGAACTAGGATCCCCTTACCCTCTTATGGTAGAAGTTTCACACACAATTTCGTGAATGCAGGGCACGCATATGACAAACAAAAAAGGTACACAATAATCAGCGATTGCACATGATTTTTTGAACCCACTACTTCCCTAGTGGAGTCGCCCACTGTGAGAACCTGGATTAAGATTTACTCAACCGCCTCACTCGCATCCTTACACCTTCTTCTTCGGGTCGATCCAACATCTATAGAGTCGCCGCCCAGATTTTATTAAGGGAAAAATCTAGGAAGAACCTGACATCCGATACCCAAGGCAATCGATTAGCGAACCATAGATGTTGGACCTGGGGATTCATCACAGATAGGAAGGTGTTAGACACCCATCCGTGTTGGGATGAAACCATGTGTAATTGAAGATCCCTGCATGTCTTATGCACAAAAACAAAACACAAACAACAACAAAAACAAAACATAAAGTAAACATTGTGAACACCCAATTTTGATACATCAAAATTATATTGAGATTAGACTCCAGACATGTTTGAATCATAAGATTGATGAGTTAGTCTTGGGTTGAAGCATGGATGGGGTTTAATTTTAGTAGAATTTATACGTTATAATAATTAAGACTTTTATATGCCTAGGATTAATGAGACGATTTAATCATAGGATATGTTAAGGACTAAATTGCTAAAATGTATTTTATCTCATTAAATTTGGGCTTGTTTATTTATTAAACCCAATTATATTTATTCTTGGGTTGAAGATAAATCTAAGGGTCCAATTAAATAAGGTATGGACTTTTTTTCAGAGTTGCACAGCCCATTAACACCTTGCTTGCAGACAAATTTAGCTTTCATTTTCGTGAAAAATCAGAGTTAAATCATTCCTTAATAGCAAGAATGTTTTTTGTATGATTTTGGCTTAAAATGAGGAATCAATGTGTAATTAGTCAATTAGGAGATGATTGAGAGGAGTAGTAATCAAGAAAGCAGAGGATTCTGGGCAGTCTAGGGGTTAATTACGCGGTAGGATCAATCAGTGAAGAATTAGGGGAGAATCGGGACCGAAAAAGGAAAGAACAGGTGAGACGCGTAGGCACGGGCGGTCTTCCACCCATGACCGCCCGGCCTGGCTGTCATCCATAGGATGACCGCCGGCCATGGCGGTCATGCACACCCAGAAACGTGTTTTCTCTCCGATTTTCGCCCGTAATCTAATTCTACTCGGTTTTGGCCAATATTTTTGGCCATTACCTTGATCATTAAGTTGGTCCACGCTCCTAGGCTGCCCAGAACACTATAAATAGGACCCCTCTCTCACATTTCAGAGGACACATTCTATTACACAAACACTCTTCATAAAGCTTTGAAGCTTGGAGAAACTCTTTCTCTCCAAGCTAAGAAATAGTTTCATAGGCAAAAATCTGGCAGAATTTCGTGGGTAGCATCATCCATTGGAGGCAGCAAAGGAGAAAATCAAGAAGAACTCCAAGATTGAGTTGAGGAGTGGGAGGAAATTGTGTGGGAGGCACAACCCAAACCATGGAGCTAGAGGAGGGCTACAAGAGGTAATCCTAATCCCTTCTTGTCTGACCAATTATTGTTGAGATGTTGATGTTGATGATGATGTGACTGTTGTGATGCCATGTCAAGAACTACGTGGGCTTTGAACCCGGTCGCCGGGGTACGTAGGTGGTTTCTAGTGGTGGAAACTCAAGCCCATTCTTCTTGTTCTCCCCTTTCTTTTTAATATTCAGTTATTATGTGTTTTGGTGCTCACACTTGCACACTTGCACAAGGCACACAAAATCCTCTAATTGCACAAAGTTTCGCTCCAACGTGGATGGGTCCCTAACACCTTCCCATCCATGACGAATCCCCGGGTCCAGCATCTTTGGTTCGTTTTCCAGTTGCCTAAATGGAGTCACATGAAGGGTTTTTCCCAAGTTTTTGTCCCTTAATAAAATTTGGGTGGCGACTCCAAAGATGTTGGATGACGGTTATGAAGAAGGTGTAAAGGAAATGTGAATAGGCCCAAGTGATTTTGGGTCGGGTATTCACAGCTGGCGACTCCGCTGGGGATTTTGAGCATTCAAGAAACTTTGTGCAATTATTGAATTTTGTATGCCTTTTTATGTGTCATCATAAGTGCCCTGCATTCATGATAAATATTGTGAAGCCCTTACCGTAAGAGGGCCAAGGGATCCAAGTCCGCTACAATGCTTTCTTTAAGCGATAGTGGCTTGTGTGAACCGGTTTCTCGCTGCTCATGCAATGATAGGGATTAATGGGCCTTGGACCTCACGCGATATCTTTTATCACATGTGAGTAGGCCATACTATTCCTTAGCGGCAGTCTTTCAGCCCCTAACCAACTGCATACCCTGAGCATCCCATGCATATTGAATCAATAAGTGGTATGTGCATTTTTTGTGTGATTATTATTGTGGATTTGTGTATGTGTAAATAGAGAGTTTTTATTTATTGTGTGATATGTGTAATTAGTGGGACCGCCGTGACAACTCTGCGTAGGGGCAATATTGCCTAGTGTAATTTGCTGAGTCAGGTAAACGAACCCTAGAGATGTAGGTATACATATCAAAGCCGATGATAAATTTTTTGTGTTGTTGCCCCAGTTGACATACATGTCCTGTCGGTCTACCTTATTTTAGGGAATCCCCATTTGCATACATTGAATATTGCATGACATGCTTTTCAAATCAAACAAATCGAGCCGAGGTGCATTGTCTTTGTTGAAACTTGAGTTTTCTCAAAAAAAAAAAAAAGGAGATTGTTTTCAAAGAAAAGAAACATCTGTTGCGAGTATATTCCATCATGTTTTCCACCAATTATTGTTTGAAATAAAACAAAGCCTAAGTCTAGGATTCTTGATGGCCATGAGCCGAATTGACTAAAAATCCTACCTTTAGGACACCATAAGTAAAAAACTAATTTTTCAAATCCACCAATTGCCATGATTAAGGGGAATTTTGTTGATGGATGGCCAATGATGATTCTTGGAGTTTCAAATTTTCTGTATTGCTCAACTCGACATTTGTTTTTCCGAACTCCCTATGCCTGTTTCTTTTTTTAAAAATCTTGACGTCAACATTTACATCCTAGAACAAATTGCTAGGCCTTTTCAAAGCGAATTTCTCATATAGATGCTCGATAAAGGATATGATTTAGGCCCTCTTTGCTCAAGCCCGCAAGCCAACAAAAAGCCTACCCGGTAGCATTATCCCTTCGTAACCCTCTTTGAGCCCATGACGTGATAGCCAGACTATCTTTGGTTACCCACATCGACGCACTTTTAGCCCTTGGAGGCTTCTCTATGGCTATCATATATTTCTCTTCCAAGAATCATACCTTCTTCAAAACCCATTGGGAAGATCTCACTCCGAGCTTTCATCAAAGAATTATTTGTTGATGACAAGTGCACATGAGCCTCAAATTTTTACACATCCAAGATGGTCGATGCAACGAATCGCTCCAAGAGCATTATAAAAGGCCGAAGTGTACACACGGAAGAATAGCCGAAGCCATTCATCGAAAGTCATTCAAATCAATCGAAGAAAAATCATCAAAATCTTCCAAAATTGATTTCGGAAAATCCAAACAGCAAAGAAGCAAGTATATGCAAAAGCAATTGATTTGAAGCAAGAAGAATTTCCTCAAGAAGGTCAAGCCAAGTTGGATGTTATCTCAAGAATTGCGCTTTCAGAATATCTTTTGTTTTCTTGATGGGAGCTCACTCAAGGCCTTTCCTAAGATGTGGTTTTGAACTTTGAATCCCATACTATCCTTCTTTGATAAACCTATACACATGACCCCATTACAACCCTCAATGAAAGACCTATTGATCCTTTTGAGAGTATCTATACATAATAGTGGAGTTTAGACCTGGGATTTGCCTATGGGATTTCTTTTTGAAAATTTCATGACGTCAAATCATACTTACATATGGGATCTTTCTTTGCTCGGGTTTTATTCTAACATGTTTTTTTTTTTATATGAACTCTCAAGAGTCCTCGATGGGGTGTCTTGATCTAAGTTCCCTTTAGACGGTGATTTGGTAAAGATTTTCAAAACTTTTGATTTGAAGTGTCTTATTACTACTAGTTTTGGCCATTCATGGGGTCCTTGTTGAAAAAATATATATTCATGGCCATTGGGAGTCCTTCACTTGAAGCTTTTGTGATTTTAGATGGGATAACTTGCGTTTTTTTTAGTTTCTTAACTTCCACCTTCGGCTTCAATGATTTTCATTGCTCATGCATCATACTAGGGGCACATGCATCCAGATGCACTATGTAGATAGCACTTGCATCCATACATGCAGAAGTAGATAGCGCTTGCATTCGAAGTGAAAAATAGAAAGAGAAAAAGAGAAAAAGTGGAAGAGGATAAACCACATGTCATGGCATCATGTAGAGACTAGGGGCATCCCTCTTGCATTGAAAAGATAAATACATGGTAGACACGCTCATGCATCACTTACATGGATTCTTTAGTAAGGTAGACTTGGTTGAGGGTAAATGATAAACGAAAGTGACAACATCTTAATTTCGTCATTTGATGTAGAATTACATTTCCTGGGGTTAATGACAGGAGGGGCATGGCATGCCCGAATCTATTGATGACTTTGTCTGTGGAATAACGAGCATGCTATGCCCGCACTCGAGATGTAGACATTACGATCACCTGTAGAATCTACGGCCGGCTTTTGATGATTAATGTTCGATGTTGGGCATTCCTGAGAAGATGTAAAGGCCTAGTTTTTTTATAAATGTGTGTTGTCTTAGGCATTCAAGGAGATGTAAGCCCCAACTATTGTTGATGAGTCGAGATGTGAGTTTGGGCATTCCAGGAGATGTAAGCCCCAACTTTTGTTGTTTGATGCGATGAGTTTGGGGCATTTTCGGTAGAACGAGTCGTAAGGCCTAAACCTTTTTTTTGTGAAATGATGCCAGGGGCATGCTACCCCATGGTTTGAATTGTGTGATTTTCGGGGCATGCTACCTCATTAGAGTTGATGTCTGATCCTAAGGGCATAGCTGCCTATGTTTTTTGGAATAAGTACACGAAGGGCATAGTTGCCCTAGTTTTTCGAACTTTAATAAGGGGCATAGATGCCCTAATTTTGAAAGATGAATAAAAGGCATAGCTGCCTGGATTTTTTGAATATGAGAGGCATAGCTGCCCTAATTTTCTAATGTTGAGAGGGGCATAGCTGCCCGGATATTTTTGAAATAGAACATATGAAGGGCATAGCTGCCCGAGTTTTCAAGTTTAATTGCATGAAGGGCATAGTTGCCTGCGTTTTTACTTTGATCGCATGAAGGGCATAGCTGCCCAAATTTTTGAATTTGAAGGGTATAGCTACCCGAGTTTTTGAATTTAAACGAAGGGCATAGCTGCCCGAGTTCTTAACTTGGTTGCATGAAGGGCATAGCTGCCCTTGTTTTTGAATTTGATTGCATGGAGGGCATAGCTGCCTGATTTGTTCATGTTTAGGGCATAGCTGCCTGAATTGTTAATTGCATCAAGGGCATAGCTGCCCGATTTCTTCAAGATGATTTCAAACCAAGGGCATAGCTGCCCGAATTTGTGAAGCTAATTATGTCAGGGGCATAGCTGTCCAAATTTTTTAAGTTGATTACATCAAGGGCATAGCTGCCTGAGTTTCCAAAAATAGTGGGGGACATTTGCAATCCAAAAAAAAGAGAGGGGAGGAAAACATGTACATCTAAGGGCATTTTATGATCTGTTGCTTGAATTTGCAATGATATGTGCTATGATATGCCTGCGATGTGTTAGACATATGTTTTACTTTGGAATGATAAACCTTTTGAAAATGTGATGAGCCTATTCTTTGGACGATTGCCTTGAATGAGGGAGGATCCGAAGGGTCCGCGAACATGCTCGATCTAGACCAGCGGAGACCAGGGACAGGTGCCCCTAAGATGAAATTAGAACCAAAGAGAGTCGCCAGGGGCAGATCTTCCTAAGATAGAAGTAGAATTGATGAGAGTCGTTAGGGGCAGATACCCCTAAACTAGAATGGATGAAGATGTTGCGGGATAGATATCCCAGGGACGTTGTCCCGACATAGAGGAGCACCGAGACGATGCAGATGAACCACGGGGATGATTCCCGTTAGCTCTTGGGACCAGGAAAATCCCAAGACCCCCGAGAAGAGATGAGATCCTCACGGGAGGGCGACAATATCCCTAGTTAATGCAAGTGAGATGATCTTTGTTAACGAAATCCCCACGGGAGGGTAATGTGAACACCCAAATTTGACCCATGAAGATTCTATTGAGATTAGACTCTAGACATGTTTGAATCATAAGGCTGATGAGTTAGTCTTGGGTTGAAGCATGGATGGGGTTTAATTTTAATAGAATTTATACGTTATAGTAATTAAGACTTTTATATGCCTAGGATTAATGAGACGATTTAATCGTAGGATATGTTAAGGACTAAATTGCTAAAATGTATTTTATCTCATTAAATTTGGGCTTGTTTATTTAGTGAACCCAATTATATTTATTTTTGGGTTGAAGATAAATGTAAGGGTCTAATTTAATAAGGTATGGACTTTTCTTCAGAGTTGCACATCCCATTAACACCTTGCTTGCAGACAAATTTAGCTCTGATTTTCGTGAAAAATCAGAGTTAAATCATTCCTTAATAGCAAGAATGTTTTTGGTATGATTTTGGTTTAAAATGAGGAATCAATATGTAATTAGCAAACTAGGAGATGATTGAGGGGAGTAGTAATCAAGAAAGCAGAGGATTCTGTGCAGTCTAGGAGTTAATTACACGGTAGGATCAATCAGGGAGGAATTAGGGGAGAATCGGGACCGAAAAAAAAAGAACAGGTGAAACGCGTAGGCGCGAGCGGTCATCTCGGGAAGACCGCCGGGCCTGGGCGGTCTTCCACCTATGACCGCCTGGCCTGGCTGTCATCCAAAGGATGACCCCCGGCCATGGCGGTCATGCACCCCCAGAAACGCGTTTTCTCCCCGATTTTCGCCCGTAATCTGATTCTACTCGGTTTTGGCCCAGATTTTTGGCCATTACCTTGGACATTAAGTTGGTCCATGACCCTAGGCCACCCAGAACACTATAAATAGGACCCTCCTCTCACATTCCAGAAGACACACATTCTATTACACAAACACTCTTCATAAAGCTTAGAAGCTTGGAGAAACTCTATCTCTCCAAGCTTAAGAAATAGTTCCGTAGGCAATACTCTGGTAGAATTACGTGGGTAGCATCATCTATTGAAGGCAGCAAGAGGGGAAAATCGAGAAGAACTCCAAGATGGAGTTGAGGAGTGGGAGGCACAACCCAAACCAAGGAGTTAGAGGAGGGCTACAAGAGGTAATCCTAATCCCTTTTTGTCTAACTAATTATTGTTGAGATGTTGATGCTGGTGATGATGTGATTGTTGTGATGCCATGTCAAGAGCTACGTGGGCTTTGAACCCGGTCGCCGGGGTACGTAGATGGTTTCGAGTAGTGGAAACTCAAGCCCAATCTTCTTATTCTCCCCTTTCTTTTTAATATTCAGTTATTATGTGTCTTGGTGCTCACACTTGAACACTTGCACAAGGCATACAAAGTCCTCTAATTGCACAAATTTTCGTCCCAACATGGATGGGTGCCTAACACCTTCCCATCCATGACAAATCCCCGGGTCCAGCATCTTTGGTTCGCTAATCAGTTGCCTAAATGGAGTCACATGAAGGATTTTTCCCAAGTTTTTGTCCCTTAATAAAATTTGGGTGGCGACTCCAAAGATGTTGGGTGACGGTTATGAAGAAGGTGTAAAGGAAAGGTGAATAGGCCCAAGTGATTTTGGGTCGGGTATTCACAGCTGGCGACTCCGCTGGGGACTTTAAGGGTTCAAAAAACTTTGTGCAATTATTGAATTTCTGTATACCCTTTTATGTGTCATCGTAAGTGCCCTGTATTCATGATAAATGTTGTGAAGCCTTTACCGTAAGAGGGCCAGGGGATCCAAGTCCGCTATAATGCTTTCTTTAAGCGATAGTGGCTTGTGTGAACCGGTTTCTCGCTGCTCAAGCAATGATAGGGAATAATGGGCCCCGGACCTCACGCGCTATCCTTTATCACATGTGAGTAGGCCAAACTATTCCTTAGCGGCAGCCTTTCAGCCTCTAACCAGCCGCATACCCTGAGCATCTCATGCATGATGAATCAATAAGTAGTACGTGCATTTTGTGTGATTATTGTTGTTAATTTGGGACCGCCATGCCAACTCTGCACAGGGGCAATATTGCGTTGTGGGATCTGATGAGTCTAGTGAAGGAACCCTGGGCAGTAAGTAAACATGTTTAAGCTGATGATAAATTTTTGGTGTTGTTTCCCGGGTTGACATATGTGCTCAGTCGGTCTACCTTGTCTTAGGAAATTTGCGTTTGCATACATCTGGCATTGCATCTCATGTCTTCCAAGGCATAAAATACGAATTAGAGCTAGGATGTCTCACTTTTTCAAATCTTCATCTTTTTGGCCTGAATCTTCCAAGAAAGAAAAAGGAACAAATGTTTTAAAAAAATTAGGAAAAGTATTTTGCGAGTGTATTCCACCACGTTTCCCACCAAGTATTTTTGAATTTTTGACAATAAGATAAAGCCTAAGTTTAGGATTCCCGATGACCATGAACTTCACCATTAGAATTAAACCCTTAGGACACCAAGGGTGGGTAATGCCTTAATTGGAAGAAGATTATGAAGATAGTAGGGATGATGGATACATCACAAAACAATGATCCCAATGGACAGGGAGATATTGAAGACATTGGGGATCGTGGAAGTATCTTAAGGCGAAAGGTGGGAAGAAGGCAGAGGCAATGATGAAGCATCAACTTAAGACACCGAGGTAACTTTGGGCCTTCTTGTGAGAGGAGATGTAAGCCCCAATGTTTATGGCAGAAGAGGGGAGATGGGATGACTTGGTTAGGCTTTCTTGTGAGAGGAGATGCAAGTCAGGATGTTCCCCCATGGAGGGAGATGTAAGCCCCGATTTTCATTCGCGAATCTAGTTGACAAACCAAGCCGAGGAGCCGAACTGATGAGCCAAATTAATGAACCATAACCAGAAGCTGAGTTGATGAACTGGGTCGATAAGCTGAGCCCGGAAACCAGAATGCAAAGCCGAGCCAAGGGACTAAGCTGACAAGCCAGATTGATAAGCAAAGCTGAGGTATCAAGTAGAGACACTGCCATCGGGAGAAGATGTAGGCACCAGAAATATGGATAGAGTGATGACCGAGGATGGGGAAAGGCATAGCTGCTCTTTAGAATCTAGAAGCTAAGTCAAAAGAGGCGATAGTTGGATCTTATTTTTCAACAGTCAACAATGTTATTGTTTATACTTTGATTTTTCATATAAGGAATAAAAACTTTGATTTCTTTATCTCTTGTGTATATGTGGCATTGTGCATGGCTTCATGATATTCTATTGGATCAATCTAAGGGACCACAAAACGAACTACGGATATCTGATTCTGTGGATGTAATCCGACCTTACCTAACACATATTCGACCAACCCTAACTGATTCCTAAACACATTCAAACACATACCCATGTTGACACCTATCTAACCCAGCATCCATATCCACCCATCACGTCCACCATGAACACTTGTCTAGAAAAATTGCTTCCCAAAAATAGATCTGGCCTCCAAGTGAATTATGTCTAACTGCACCTGCATAAAGAAGATGTCATCCTCCTCAAAAAAAAAAAGAAAAAAAGAGAAAAGAAGCGGGAGAAAAATGAGAAAAGGAGATGACCTTGGTGCCCAAATGTTGATTCACTATCCATCATCAGAAATCGGGAAGAAGAGAAGAAATTATAATGAAGAATACAAGTGTTCCCCCATCCGATCTATCATCTTAAACATCTCGAACCGAATATCGACCCTACCAAATATCTCAAGCCGAACACCACGTCCACAGATACGTAGGTAATCCGGCAACGGGCCCGGTCTATAAATTTTTGGTTCCCAGATTGATTCAATGGGAAGATTGGAGTCATTGTCACATAGACATGCTGCACTGTTGATTGTATTTGGGCCTCTTTTGTAGTCATAAGGCTTCTCTTTTTTGACTTGAAATTATTAGTCAAGTCCGCCTCTCTTATGAAGGTTCATTGTGAATTCGGTCGTCATGAAGCACATCTCTCCAATAGTCTCTTGGACATAGCTCAGCTGGATGGTTCTCATTAAGGTTGGAAGTTCACCTCTCCATTAGTCATCCGAATATACCCAACTTGAGTGATCTTGACCTTGCCTAAACTCCATGGTCTCGGCATTCTGTGCCTATGGCTACTATCCCCAAGATGAGAAAAGAAAAAAGAGAAAGAAAAAGAAAAGAACAGTCCACTAGATTGAAAACCCGAAAGGGCGGTCTTGGCAAAAGTTAGGACAAGCTTGCTAGGTTGAAAACCCACATGGGCGGCCTAGGCAAAAGTTAAGGCTAAAGGAAAATTGGGGGTAGTAGCCAATGACAAGGGGCATCTATGGGGTAGACGACTTCACTTTCATGGCGATTCTCTTGGGTAGTCATGAATAAACATCTAGGCACATCGCCTCCATCTATTTTTGAAGGGGTATCCACCTGTCCATGGATTTCGCTTTACGGTTCTTCATCTGTCAACCTTTTCAACAACGAATGTTCACCTCTGGGTCGTGATTAGAATTTGAAATGAATGAGTTCATAATCATTGGGGATTTTTCCCTTTGAGGCCATTGTGTCTTTAATGGGATAACTCGATTTTTGTCAAGGTGCTTAACTTTCATATTAGCTCGAATGATTTTCAATGTCCATGCATCATACTGAGGGCACTTGCATTTGAACATGTCTTGTAGAAGGAGAACGAACTCACGCCCAAATGCATCGTCCAAACACACCATGTAGAAGTAGGGAGCATTTGTAGAAGTAGGGAGCACTTGCATTCGAGGGGAAAATAAAGAAGATGAAAGAAAGAGAGAAAAGAAAAGGGGAGAGACGAAGAGAGAGAAATCAAAAAGAAAAGATGAGAGGAAAAGAGGGGGAAGAGAGAGAAGGAAGAGGAAAATATAAAGAGAGATGAGAGAAGAATAAGAGAAGGGAACGGGAGAAGATGAGTGGAGAAGAGGAAAAGGGGGGAAAGGAAAAGAGAGAAAAAGGGAGAAAACATGTCATATACACTTGCATCCAAAAGACAAACATGTAGAAGCTAGGGACACCCTCATACATTGAAAAGATAAACACATTGTAGGCATGCTCATGCATCATCTACATGTAAAATATGGATTTCTTGGTAGAGTAGACTTGGTTGAGGATAAATGTTCAATCAAGGTGACAACGCCATAAATTCATCACTTGATGTAGACTCACATTTCCTACGGTTGATTGCTAGAGGGGCAAGGCATGCCTGAATCTTTAGATGACACCGTCTGTAGAATGACGGGCATGCCATGCCCCACTCCTGAGAAGTAGATCACCTATAGACTCTAGGGGCACGGCGACTCTTAGCTTCTGATGTTAGTATTTGATTTTAGGCATTCTTAATGAGGTGTGGGGCTCAACTTTTTGTGAAATGATGTAAGGGGCAACTTACCCCGCGTTGGTTGATTGATTTCCAGGGGCAGATGCCCCTAGGGTAGAAGTAGAGTCGATAAGAGTTGCTAGGGGCAGATGCCCCTAAGATAGAATTGATGAAGATGTTGAGGGATAGATATCCCAGGGACGATGTCCCGACGTAGAGAAGGACCGAGACGATGTAGACGAACCACGGGATGATTCTCGTTAGCTCCTGGTACTAGGAAAATCCCAAGACCCCTGAGATGAGATGAATTCCCTACGGGAGGTAGACAATATCCCTAGCTGACACAGGTGAGATGATCCTTGTTAGCAACTTGTAGACGAATTCCCCACGGGAGGTAGACAATATCCTTAGTTAACATAGGTGAGATGATCCTTTGTTAATGACTTTTGGGACCAGAAAAATCCCGAAAGAAACCCCTCAGTAGATGAATTCCCCACAGGAGGTAGACAATATCCCTAGCTAATACAGGTGAGATGATCCTTGTTAGCGACTTGTAGATGAATTCCCCACGGGAGGTAGAACATATCCCTAGCTAATACAGGTGAGATGATCCTTGTTAGCGACTTGTAGATGAAATCCCCACGGGAGGTAGACAATATCCCTAGTTAACGTAGGCGAGATGATCCTTTGTTAATGACTTTTGGGACCAGGAAAATCCCGAAAGAAACCGATCAGTAGATGAATTCCCCACGGGAGGTAGACAATATCCCTAGTTAACATAGGTGAGATGATCCTTTGTTAACATATGATGCTCCAACCATTGGTCCACAACAATCACACTCGTTATCCAAATTTGGTTGTTCCTTTCTTGCGTTGCTTTGTCCTTAAAATTTTAAAGACTCACCAACGAGGGACATCTGTGAACACCCAAATTTGACCCATGAAGATTCTATTGAGATTAGACTCCAGACATGTTTGAATCATAAGACTGATGAGTTAGTCTTGGGTTAAAGCATGGATGGGGTTTAATTTTAATACAATTTATACGTTATAGTAATTAAGAATTTTATATGCCTAGGATTAATGAGACGATTTAATCGTAGGATATGTTAAGAACGAAATTGCTAAAATATATTTTATCTCATTAAATTTGGGCTTGTTTATTTAGTGAACCCAATTATATTTATTTTTGGGTTGAAGATAAATGTAAGGGTCCAATTTAATAAGGTATGGACTTTTCTTCAGAGTTGCACATCCCATTAACACCTTGCTTGCAGACAAATTTAGCTATGATTTTCGTGAAAAATCAGAGTTAAATCATTCCATAATAGCAAGAATGTTTTTTGTATAATTTTGGCTTAAAATGAGGAATCAATGTGTAATTAGTAACTTAGGAGATGATTGAGGGGAGTAGTAATCAAGAAAGCAGAGGATTCTGAGCAGTCTAGGGGTTAATTACGCGGTAGGATCAATCAGGGAGGAATTAGGGGAGAATCGGGACCGAAAAAGAAAAGAACGAGTGAAACGCGTAGGTGCGGGCGGTCATCTTGGGATGACTGTCGGGCCTGGGCGGTCTTCCACCCATGACCGCCTGGCTTGGCTGTCATCCATAGGATGACCGCCGGCCATGGCGGTCATGCACCCCTAGAAACGCGTTTTCTAACCGATTTTCGCTCGTAATCTGATTATGCTCGGTTTTGGCCCAGATTTTTGGCCATTACCTTGGACATAAAGTTGTTCCACGCCCCTAGGCCACCCAGAACATTATAAATAGGACTCTCCTCTCACATTCCAGAGGACACACATTCTGTTACACTAACACTCTTCATAAAGCTTAGAAGCTTGGAAAAACTCTCTCTCCAAGATAAAGAAATAGTTCCATAGGCAAAACTCTAGTAGAATTTCGTGGGTAGCATCATCCATTGAAGGCAGCAAGTGGGGAAAATCGAGAAGAACTCCAAGATTGAGTTGAGGAGTGGGAGGAAATTGTGTGGGAGGCACAACCCAAACCAAGGAGCTAGAGGAGGGCTACAAGAGGTAATCCTAATCCCTTTTTGTCTGACCAATTATTGTTGAGATGTTGATGCTGGTGATGATGTGATTGTTGTGATGCCATGTTAAGAACTACGTGGGCTTTGAACCCGGTCGCCGGGGTACGTAGGTGGTTTCTAGTGGTGGAAACTCAAGCCCAATCTTCTTCTTCTCCCCTTTCTTTTTAATATTCAGTTATTATGTGTCTTGGTGCTCACACTTGCACACTTGCACAAGGCATACAAAGTCCTCTAATTGCACAAATTTTCGCCCCAACATGGATGGGTGCCTAACACCTTCCATCCATGACGAATCCCCGGGTCCAGCATCTCAGTTGCCTAATTGTAGTCATATGAAGGGTTTTTTCCAAGTTTTTGTCCCTTAATAAAATTTGAGTGGCGACTCCAAAGATGTTGGATGACGATTATGAAGAAGGTGTAAATGAAAGGTGAATAGACCCAAGTGATTTTGGGTCGGGTATTCACAAGTGATAATATCCTTAGTTACCAAAATCCCCACGGGAGGGTGATAGTATCCTTAGTTGGCAAAATCCCTACGGGAGGGTGATAATATCCTTAGGGGTTAAGCACCTTTTTCTATACCTCTAGTTTTCCTTTTGTCCCAATCGTATACTCCGGAGTTTCTGTGTCCCTTTTATGTACCTCGAGTTTCAGTTTATGTCCCTTTTGTGTATCTCGGGCAGCCCAAACGATGACATGGCCATTTACAGGGTCCACTTGACACGTGGCATAATGCCATTGGTGCCATTTGGAAATTTTTGTGGGACCCACAAACTAGAATACTTGAAAAATAAGGTGAGACCCACAATAATATCTATTTGGTGCCAATAGAATTGCCACACGTGTTAAGTGGATCCCGGTAGAAGGCCATGTCATCCTCCGGGCTGCCCGAGGTACACAAAAGGGACAGAAACAGAAACTCGAGGTACATAAAAGGGATACAGAAACTCTAGGGTATACGATCGGGACAAAAAGAAAACTCGAGGTATATAAAAGGTGTTTAACCCATTTAGTTAGCAAAATCCCCACGGGAGGGTGATAATATCCTTAGTTAGCAAAATCCCCACGGGAGGGTGATAATATCCTTAGTTAGCACAGGTGAGATGATCCTTGTTAATGAAATCCCCACGGGAGGGTGATAATATCCTTAGTTGGCAAAATCCCCATGGGAGGGTGATAATATCCTTAGTTAGCAAAATCCCTACGGGAGGGTGATAATATCCTTAGTTAGCAAAATCTCCACGGGAGGGTGATAATATCCTTAGTTGGCAAAATCCTCACGGGAGGGCGACAATATCCCTAGTTAAAACAAGTGAGAAGATCCTTATTGAGGAAATCCCCTCGGGAGGGTGATAATATCCTTAGTTAGCAAAATTCCCGAGGGAGGGTGATAATATCCTTAGTTAGCAAAATTCCCGCGGGAGGGTGATAATATCCTTAGTTAGCAAAATCCTCACGGGAGGGCAACAATATCCCTAGTTAACACAGGTGAGATGATTCTTGTTGACGAAATCCCCACGGGAGGGTGATAATATCCTTAGTTGGCAAAATCCCCACGGGAGGGTGATAATATCCTTAGTTAGCAAAACCCCCACGGGAGGGTGATAATACCCTTAGTTGGCAAAATCCCCACGGGAGGGTGATAATATCCTTAGTTGTCAAAATCCCCACGGGAGGGTGATAATATCCTTAGTTGGCAAAATCTCCACGGGAGGGTGATAATTTCCTTAGTTAGCAAAATCCCCACGGGAGGGTGATAATATCCTTAGTTAGCAAAATCCCCACGGGAGGGTGAAAATATCCTTAGTTGGCAAAATCCTCACGGGAGGGCGACAATATCCGTAGTTAACACAGGTGTGATGATCCTTGTTGACGAAATCCCCACGGGAGGGTGATCCTCATGGGAGGGCGACAATATCCCTAGTTGACACAGGTGAGATGATCCTTGTTGACGAAATCCCCACGAGAGGGTGATAATATCCTTAGTTAGCAAAATCCCCACGGGAGGGTGATAATATCCTCAGTTGGCAAAATCCCCACGGGAGGGTGATAATTGTAAGTATCCGGGCATGCAAATTGACAATCAAATGCAATAACATACGCAGCGGAAAACCCGGATACACATGGAGGATCCAAGTGAAGGGTAGCTAAACCGAATAACAAAAACGAACATACCTGAAACGGTTGAGGTCTTTCTGCCAACTGATGAACCGAATTAGCTAGAGCCGGAAGGATATCCTGCTCTTCTATGGTATCCACACGAACCGTCAATCAAAAGCCGGAATCGTCTCACGATTTTCAACCCCCGAGCACTCCCGAACCGTAGTGCTAGCTACGGATTTCTGGGAGCTATATGTGGTGTTTATGGTATCTCTTTCTTTCACAAAGAAGAGAGGAAGAAGTGTGTGTGTTTCTTGCTCTAAAAAACCCAGAATTCAGAATGCAAGAGAGAGTGAGAAGGGTCAAGAGTAATCTGATTACTCTACCCCCAATTAGTGCTAAGAGACAATGGGATAATGGCCAACATATTGGCCCATTATCTTTTATGATTATGTCTCCACATAATCATGTCTCCACTAATGTACAAACACTCATCACAGCACTAATTTGGTCCAATAATTCTGTCAATAACTGAACCAAACCAGCCCAAAACGACCCTGGTCCAACTACGGTCCAACCGTGGTCCAACCACACCCGGTCGAACCATGGTCCAACCACGGTTCAACCACCTGCTCGAATCAACGATTCCATGTGTGTGACCCTGTAGCCACTTGTAATGTTTGGCAATAATTGTAAAATCTCATTTTACAATTATAGGCAAAGAACGACGTCTAGCAACACATCATTGCTACCCGAACGACAAGATCAGTACTGATTCAATATGCCTCGGAAACATGTCATCGTCCCTTCGTCCCATTATCAAGATTAAACACGAGACATGGAATATGTCAATCTCGCATATGTTCAATCTCCGTTTCTTGATCCTCGAGTTAACCGCGTAAAACGGATACCTATGATATCACCATATCATAATCCGAGCATGGCCATGCATTTCTGGTTCAACTCTATCAAGAAACCATCCGATAATATACTCGTTATATGGGTTGGACAAATCCCCTCTGGATCATACAAAACCCACTACACATTTATCATCCCAATGATTACACTAAGTCTACTCATTTACGAAATAGCCAAGAGTAATATCAAAGTATACGACTCACATGTTGGGAACCTTGATGATCACAGGTCTAAGGACAATACATATAAGAACCGCTAATGACAATCATATAACGTTCCATATAGCGTTCTTATGTGGGTCGGTCCAGTCCACAAGTTCTCTAACTTGTACCCGTATGTAGAATTCATATCTCATATAATTCTCAACATATGCTAGTCTTAATTTATTATTACAACCCATCCATAATAATAATCGACTAGGGACATTTAAGAATATATAAATATTCTAGAGTTATAAATATGTGCAAGCGTTTATCTCATAAACGATATTTATTGGAATAACCTTAATGTGTATACATGATTACAAATAAACATCCATTGATTGGCTTTTGGGCATATTACACTAACAATAATATCCTTAGTTAGCAAAATCCCCACGGGAAGGTGATAATATCCTTAGTTAGCAAAATCCCCACGGGAAGGTGATATTATCCTTAGTTGGCAAAATCCCCACGGGAGGGTGATAATATCCTTAGTTGGCAAAATCCTCAGGGGAGGGCGACAATATCCCTAGTTAACATAGGTGAGATGATCCTTGTTGACGAAATCCCCACGGGAGGGTGATAATATCCTTAGTTTGCAAAATCTCCACGGGAGGGTGATAATATCCTGAGTTGGCAAAATCCTCACGAAAGGGCAACAATATCCCTAGTTAACACAGGTGAGATGATCCTTGTTATCGAAATTCCCACGGGAGGGTGATAATATCCTTAGTTAGCAAAATCCCCACGGGAGGGTGATAATATCCTTAGTTAGCATAGGTTAGATGATCCTTTGTTAATGACTTTTAGGACCAGGAAAATCCCAAAAGAAACCCCGGGATGAGATGATTCCCGGTAGCTCTTGGGACCAGGAAAATCCCAAGAGATGAGATGAGTCAATCACAAACCTCGGGATGAGATGATTCTCGAGGTGGAGCATGTGATGCTCCAACCATTGGTCCACAACACTCACATTCGTTATCCAAATTTGGTTGTTCCTTCCTTGCGTTGCTTCGTCTTTAAGTTTTAAAGACTCACCAACGAGGGGCAACTGTGAACACCCAAATCTGACCCATGAAAATTATATTGAGATTAGACTCCAGACATGTTTGAATCATAAGATTGATGACTTAGTCTTGGGTTGAAGCATGGATGGGGTTTAATTTTAGTAGAATTTATACGTTATAGTAATTAAGACTTTTATATGCCTAGGATTAATTGGACGATTTAATTATACGATATGTTAAGGACTAAATTGCTAAAATATATTTTATCTCATTAAATTTGGGCTTGTTTGCTTACTAAACCCAATTATATTTATTCTTGGGTTGAAGATAAATGTAAGGGTCCAATTTAATAAGGTATGGACTTTTTTTCAGAGTTGCACAGCCCATTAACACCTTGCTTGCAGACAAATTTAGCTCTGATTTTCATGAAAAATCAGAGTTAAATCATTCCTTAATAGCAAGAATGTTTTTGGTATGATTTTGGCTTAAAATGAGGAATCAATGTGTAATTAGTTAATTAGGAGATGATTGAGAGGAGTAGTAATCAAGAAAGCAGAGGATTCTGGGCAGTCTAGGGGTTAATTACGCGGTAGGATCAATCAGGGAGGAATTAGGGGAGAATCGGGACCGAAAAAGGAAAGAACGGGTGAGACGCGTAGGCGCGGGCGGTCATCTCGGGATGACTGTCGGGCCTGGGCGGTCTTCCACCCATGACCACCCGGCCGGACTGTCATCCATAGGATGACCGCCGGCCATGGCGGTCATCTCAGGATGACCGCCGGGCCTGGGCGGTCTTCCACCCATGACCGCCGGCCATGGCGGTCATCTCGGGATGACCGGCGGGCCTGGGTGGTCATCTCGGGATGACCGCCGGGCCTGGGCGGTCTTCTATCCATGACCGCCCAGCCTGGCTGTCATCCATAGGATGACTGCCGGCCATGGCGGTCATGCACACCCAGAAACGTGTTTTCTCCCCAATTTTCGCCCGTAATCTGATTCTACTCGGTTTTGGCCCAGATTTTTTGCCATTACCTTGATCATTAAGTTGGTCCACGCCCCTAGACTACCAAGAACACTATAAATAGGACCACTCTCTCTCATTTCAGAGGGCACATTCTATTACACAAACACTCTTCATAAAGCTTAGAAGCTTGGAGAAACTCTATCTCTCCAAGCTTAAGAAATAGTTCCATAGGCAAAACTCTAGCAGAATTTCGTGGGTAGCATCATCCATTGAAGGCAGCAAAGGGGAAAATCAAGAAGAACTCCAAGATTGAGTTGAAGAGTGGGAGGAAATTGTGTGGGAGGCTCAACCCAAACCAAAGAGCTAGCGGAGGGCTACAAGAGGTAATCCTAATCCCTTTTTGTCTGACCAATTATTGTTGAGATGTTGATGTTGATGATGATGTGAATGTTGTGATGCCATGTCAAGAACTACGTGGGCTTTGAACCCGGTCGCAGGGGTACGTAGGTGGTTTCTAGTAGTGGAAACTCAAGCCTAATCTTCTTCTTCTCCCCTTTCTTTTTAATATTCAGTATTATGTGTTTTGGTGCTCACACTTGCACACTTGCACAAAGCACACAAAATTCTCTAATTGCACAAAGTTTCGCCCCAACATGGATGAGTTCCTAACACCTTCCCATCCCCAGTTGCCTAAATGGAGTCACATGAAGTGTTTTTCCCAAGTTTTAGTCCCTTAATAAAATTTGGGTGGCGACTCCAAAGATGTTGGATGATGGTTATGAAGAAGGTGTAAAGGAAAGGTGAATAGGCCCAAGTGATTTTGGGTCGGGTATTCACAAACACATAATTGAGCTTGCATTTCAAAACCACTAGAAACTGCCTACGTACCCCCTATCATGGGTTCAAATCTCACGTAGTTCTTACATGGCATCACAACAACACAACAATGCAAAACACATCATCAAAGCATCAAAACAACAAAACAAAACTTGCCTATCATGGGATTAAATCTCACGTAATTCTTACATGGCATCACAACAATACAAAACACATTATCAAAGCATCAAAACAACAAAACCAAACTTGGCTTGCATCCCGTTTTCAGACCAAGACTACCTACGTACCCGTGTGACCGGGGTCAAATCCAAGTAGTTCTAACATGACATCAATCAACAATCAAAGCATCAAATCAGCAGTAAACAGCATAGCATCATCAAATTTTTAGGTCCACAACCAACAAGAAGATTCAAAATCAAAGAAGGATTAGAGCACTTACCTTAGCTTTCGGACAAAATCTGTCCGTCAACTTCCAACGTAATTGTTATAAAGAAGACTGCCGAATTAGCTTCTGGACTCACTAAAAAGTTGTAGATCTCTCTCTTAGATTTCCAGGGATACCAATATTGCAGCGAATCGAAGTCTAGAACTCCAGATATCGTCGATTTACCAAGACTGCTGACAATAGGGCCTTCCTCTCGGGTTCTCCACCTTTTTGTCAAATTCAAGTGTAATTATTATAAATAAAACTGGGAATTCAGCTCTTGTCATTGAAAGCAAAGTTGTAGGTCTACATCTCAGCTTTCTAAGGACACCAAGATCGCAGAAAACTGACGTCTAGAGCTCCAGATATCGCAGGTTTACTAAGACTGCCTGTTGGAGCTTCTTTTACTCTCGTTTGCTACTCCTCCACCGTCGGAATTGTCCTTCTTTATGCTCTCCTCTTCCTCTCCTCTCGCGGCCACCTCCTTGCTACTCCTCTCCACGAGAGTACTCTAGAATATCAGCTATTCTAATGCCCTAAAACCCAGAGAAGAAGAGTTTTCTCTAGGTTTCCTAATCTAGGGTGTGTAGAAGAGATTTCTCTAATGTGTGTCCCATATGGCAATGGGGGAGGGTTCTATTTATAGTGTTCAGGTCCAAGGGTCGTCGTAATGATCTAATGGTGGAGATCAAACCGACTTAAATCAACGGTTGAGAGTTAAAATCAAGAAAAGGAAGAAAAAAGAACATTCTAGAAGGAGTGACCGCCATAGCCTGGCAGTCATGTCGCGACGACCGCCGGCTTATGGCGGTCATGCCTCCTTAACCGTCTGGGGGTGGCGGACATGTCTCCATGACTGCCACGGCCTGAGCAAATTTTCCTTTCTAAGCCCAAATCCTTCTCCAATCCGAACCCTACTTAACTCCCACGCCTTCTAGAATGTTCCCTGGCCAGAAACACTCCAAATCCTTCTAGAATACTCCCACCTTTACTTCCCCATCAAGTACACACTTTAAAATAATAATTTTTATACCTTTTTTCCATAAAAACACAAAAAAGCTAAAAAGATATTTTTAATTCACAATTTACACGAAATTAAGAACTAAAATAAGTTGCAAGTCATGTGTTTAAATAGGCTGACATTGCTGGAGGATCCATATTTTATTAGCCCAAACTTAATATTTATTTTAAACCCAAAATTAAATCACCTCAAAAATAATGGGAAAAAAAATAAAAAGACTAAACAAATAAAATATCAATATCCTACTAAATTAAATCAGAAATACATTCACACCAAAAATCTAATCATCTCATCAATCAAAGGCACAAACATATTCATGATTTAAAATAATAGAATAAATCGTGGGTCAAATTTGGGTGTTCACAGGCGCAGGAGGAGACAAGTCAGAGATAATCTGTTCAAGCATGGCCAACACATTAGCTTCAAAGGTCTTCACTTCTTCACGCAAAGCGGTAACATCCATCTCAACAAAATTGACCCGAGTAGCAAGATCATCAAGTTTGGAATCCTTATTATTACCATCAGACTTAGCGACCTTAAACTCTCCCTCAACAACTAGTCTTATCCTCATATTTGAGAGAGTCTTCGGATCAATAGATCCAATGTCTATAGGGACATCCGACTTAGTTGACTTCACACCAAATCTTTTTGCAAGAAGGGTATTGAGCATACCATGGCTTCTTTACTTGTAGATTACCATGTGATGTAGGATCAGATGAGCAAAGCAAATCAAAACTCCTTTTCATCATGCAAGTAGTAATCCACAGGTCTTGAGACATGATTTCAGTCAGGTGCCATGGTCGCGGCAGAACCACCCCGGTAAGCATGTACATCAGTCCTCCAGCAAGTGGACTTGCATCCTTGTAGTCTCCCTTCTTCTTTGTTGACCCATAGACCAACTGCATTTGCTGAGCATAGTTGGGAGTGTTAGCTATGTTGATAGGTTTCCCGGATGATGTGTCACAATGCTTGATAGATCCTTTCTTTAGCTTCAGCTCTTCTTCAATGATGTCAGCGGTGATTTGTACATATTTGCCCTTCATCTTGGTTTGGATGTATTCAACCACGCCCTTTGCAACCTTCTTGACCAGCATATTCACATAGAACTCCTCAACAAGTTTCTCGCAGGCTGGTTTCTTCAAAGTTGCTAAGTAATCAAGCTTGAAATCTTTAGGATTTAGGTGACCCCAAGAGCCTCAAAGTCATCTAGTGTTGCATTGTAAGTTTTCACAAATTGCTTGATTGTGTTTCCTGGTTTCTCTTTATTTTCGGGCTTTTTGCTTTTTTTGGCTTTAGGATCAGTCTTTGCTTTCTTATTTAGAGGCATATGAATTATGCTCTCTTATTCTTCATTTTCCTCTTTCTCTTCTTCCTCTTCTTCATCATCAAGAGCTGGATCTTCTTCATCAACTTTCTCTTTCTCATCTTCTTGATCATCCTCACCTGATGCTTTATCTTCATTACCATCATCATCAGACTTCTCATCATGCTGGCTATCATCGACATGTTCCTCATCAGTATCATTGTTGTCATCATGTTCGTTAGTGATGGTTTTCTCAGAACCATCATCATTGTCATCTTCATCTTCGGTTCTCTTCCTCTTTTTTGAATTCTCATCCTCTTGGACCTCTTCTACTTATTCAGCAGTATCATCATCTGAATCCTCAAGATTAATCTGAATAGCTTTTTGCTTCCCATTCTTCTTGCTAACAGTTTTGAACTTTGAATGGGTATTTGGCCTTCTTAAGACTAGTTGTGTGGTACTTGTACTAACCACATCTCTCTTCTTCTTAGCCTTCTCTAGTTTTTCGACAGAAGCTGGCTGCTCCTATTCTTCATCCTTCTACTTTTCAAGTGCTTTCCCATTATCAGACTCAAACTCTCCATCAATCTCCTTGTCTTCATGATGCTGCTCATCTTCTGGTTCTTTGGCAACAACATCAGTGACTTGTGGCTGTTGGACAGTTTTCTCGGCCTCTGCAGCAATCTTCATTACCTCGGTCAAGGTTATCCCATCACAGCTAGTGTCTTTAGATCCATCTATATGAGTGAAGTTTAGATCCATCAGCTGCTCTAGAGTGGCCTGCTCTTTCTTAGATTGATTCTATTCAAGCCCCTTCTACACAAATTGCGTGGTTTCTTCAGGAACCACAGAAGCAGTATTCACTGTCTTTTTATCTAGAGAGGTGGTTTTACCAGCAACTAGATCCTTCACCATTTTGGTTTCAGCATCAATCTTCTCCAACTCAGCCTTCATCTTTTTTTCCTTCTCAATTAACTCAGCATCAGGACTCACAGATGGTCCAGATTCATCAACCAACAACCCAAAAAACAAGTCTCCCATCTTTTCCTCAGACAATTTCCTAGTATCTTGTTCTGGTGGGACTTTAAGCCTACTCAAAATACTTTTAACAGCAGTATCCATATCAACCAAAGCACTTTCTGACTCAACATTAGTAATACGTTCAGAAGCAGACTCATTAATTTCAACAGTATGGTCTAAGGCCCACTTCTTGGTAGTAATCAGATGTTTTTCTCCTACAGGTGTGGTTTCTGTTGCAACCATAGTGCTAAGTGTATATGGGCTTAAAGGTATTGTTGTAAGTAGACCTGGTAAAACGGTACTGACACAACAACCCAACACGAACAAGACAAGAAATTAGTAGGTATAGATCAGAGGTTTCTGACACGTTTAATTAAATGGGTCGACACGACCCGACACGAAATATAACAGTTCAGGTCACGGGTCGACCCGCCGTGTATATGGGCTTAAAGGTATTGTTGTAAGTAGACCTGGTAAAACGGTACTGACACAACAACCCAACACGAACAAGACAAGAAATTAGTAGGTATAGATCAGAGGTTTCTGACACGTTTAATTAAATGGGTCGACACGACCCGACACGAAATATAACAGTTCAGGTCACGGGTCAACCCGCAGGTTGGCGGGTCGACCCATGAACCCGTTTAATTAACATTGACTAACTTTGACTTTAGATTTCAGTTTAGGATTTTCACTCAACAATTTCTTTTGTTGATAATTCAACACCTTATTTCAAATTAAGAAAAATAAAACAAAGCAAAAAAAATATGTCGACACTCACCCAGCACCACACAAACACAATTCATCCTCTCTGTCTCTCCCTCTCCCCTCTTCCTCTCCAACACAACTCTCTCTCCCTCTCCAAAATATAATTCCCGATCTTGCTGTCATGCATCGAACTCAATTTCAAAATAAAGAAACCCCAAAGGCATAGTATAGACTATAGAGACAAAACATAGAAACCCCAAAGTTGTTCGTTCTCATGCAGCAAATCGGCATCTGCTTTGCCTCTTCGCTCCTCCTCACTGGCTACTTCCAAGAAATCCTAAATAGGAACTGAACTCAACACCATCTCACCTATCCTTCAGTTAGGTAAGACTCTCTTAAGTGAATGCGTTATTCTTCTTTTCTTCTTCTCCTCTTCTCAGATTCTTTTCCTCTTTCTTTCATTCTTCTCCAAGAGTCTTCATCGAGTCTTCTGTGCTTGATCTTGTCTGCGTCAATTCCCTTCTCTTCTACCTTTTTCTTCTTTGTTTTGTTACTCAAAGGGGTAATTGAACCGAATCCCCAAATTATATTTACCCTAACCCTAATTCGACAAAGTGCCCAAATTATTCTTAAACCCTAATCCTAATTCAACAAAAATCCCAAATTAATTTCTTCCTGTGTAATTTTTCTACTGTTATGGTTCATTTTTTGTGAATTTATTGTATGATAAATTACCTTATTAGAAAGGTGCAATGATTACTTGTCTGTTTATATTCATTTCTTTGATTCTTAATTACTTTCCAGCAACTATTTTTTTTCCTTCCTTTTTTTTGTGTTGTGATAAATCTATGGAAGTTTCAGGTGGAGGTGATGCCGAAAAGATCTCTGGAGGATTGCATGATGACTTGAAAAGCAGTTTTATTTCCTTTCATTTTAAACCAGGTGATGTAATAATACCTTTGATTGAATAATTTCTGCAGATCAAGCAGCTACAAAAGACAGCATCCCTTTATTCCCCAAGTGGTTGCATTTTGAGCTTCTGCCTTGTGGAGTGTTTTTAGCTCCTGAACTTGAGCTTGTTATGTAATTAAAAAATGGAATGTTGGATTTTGGAAGTAGTAGGCATGTATGTAATGTGTACAATTTTCGTAAATAGGTAATTAGACCCGTAAATAGGTTGTGTGTGTTTTTTTGTATCATTTGTGTGTAATTTTTGTAAGCAGGTAATTTAACAGGTAAACGGGTTGTGTAAATGGATACTCAAATATTGAACTATGATGCCAAACAGGTTGAGCAAGTCGACCCATGACTGACCCGCATTTTGGCGGGTTTGTGTCAACACGACCCGATTATTAATCGTGTCGGGTTCGGGTCAAAGGTTCAATACCTGTTTACCTGTCTGACCCAACACGAACCCGGCCCGCTAACACGAATTGCCAGGTCTAGTTGTAAGAATGCCTGATTTAAAGACATTACCTGCTGGGTTGCACTCTAGGAGGGGGTTGCATGTGGTGCTCCTAACAACAGGTTCCTCCTCGTGTTGCTTCTGAACTTTGCCCTTTTCTCTAGCTTTCTTTATAAGATCAGGAGCTACATCTGTTTTGAACTTCTCAAGCCCTTAGCAGCATCCCTCTCTGTGGAGGTCAAATCTGGACTCATGCTTGAGCCAACACTTTTTCCTTCACCTTCTCTGGTCAGCCCTCTTGCAGCTTGAAGCTTAGTTCTCCCTTTAGCCTTTGAAGTAGCATCGGTTTTAGTTGTAGGGGTTGGTATTTTCTTTGAGGATTTCTAGGATTTTGAGGTTTTGGCTTCCTTAGCTGGATTTCCCTTACTAGAGTATGTCTTCATGAGTTTGAAGAGGTAGGGTTTGCATTGAAGACGAGTTCTTTAAGTTTTTTAAGTTAGAGAGATTTTTGAAAGAGATAGAGAGACAATATCGGGTAGTTTTTGTGCTTAAGTTTAATGAGGAAACTTAATGAGGGCGCACTATCATATGGAGAAAAGACATGGTGTGAAGCCTTTTTTAGGACTCATCCAAAGTGCGATGATATAATCGATAATAATATGTCTGAGGCCTTTAACGCATGGATATTGGATTGTAGGCTCAATGGCATTGTGTCAATGCTTGAAGAAATAAGGGTCATGGTTATAAACAGACTTGTTGAAAAAAAAAGATGATGCCAATAACTGGCATCATAATATTGCTCCTCGGATAATAAAGAAACATCAAGAAAAACAAGTTATGTCTTTCCAGTGGCACATGGAGCACAATGGTCAGTATAATTATGGAATTGCTAGAGGTGATGAAAGACATGTTGTGCACTTAGGGTAAAAAACTTGCACTTGCAGGTCTTGGGGATTGACTGGAATCCCTGGTGAGCATCCAATGCAATTATTGCGTTATTTCATGCTGGAGAAAAGCCTGGAGGAAGTGAGTCATGGTACACAAAATCTGTTTATGAGAATGTGAACACCCAAATTTGACCTATGATTTATTCTATGATTTATGATTTATGAATATATTTATGTCTTTGATTGATGAGATGATTTTGATCATTGACATGAATATATTTGTGATTTATTGATGGTCGAATAATGGTGTTTTATTCGTTTAATTCTTTTATTTATTTATGGCCCTTTTATTATTTATTTAATTTTGGGTTCGAATAGATATTGGGGTTGGGCCAATAGAGTATGGGTTTCTCCAGGGAAGTTAGCTCATTTAAACACATGACCTGCAGCTTAATTTACTCTTTAATTTCGTGGGAATTGGAGGTTAAACATATATTTTGAGTGTTTTTGTGTTTTTATGGAAAATAAGTGTGGAAATTATTATTTTAATGTATATACTTGGTGGGGAAGTAAGGTGGGAGCATTCTAGAATATTTTAGAGTGTTTTTGGGCTAGGGAATAACTTAGAGGGCGTGAAAACCTAGTAGGAATCTGATTGAGGAGAAAAAGTGCTCAAAAAGGAAAAGGACAGGAACAGTGAACAGGTCCTGCGGACATGTAAGGTAGACCGCCAGGTTCTGGCAGACATGTCGCGATGACCGCCAGGTTCCGGCGGACATACGGACCTGTTTTGGCTATTTTTCTTATTTTTTTCTTTTTTGATTCTAGCTTTTAACCGTCAGATTAAGCGGTTCAATCTCGACCCTTGGATGATGAGAACGACCCTTAGGACCTAAACACTATAAATAGAGCCCTCCCCTTTCACATAATACACACATTAGAAGAGAATAGCTTCTACACACTCAAAGTAGAGAACCTAGAGGAGAATACTTCTAGGGTTTTAGGGCTTTAGAGGAGCTAATTTTCTAGAGAGAACTCGTGGAGAGGAGTAGCAAGGGAGCAGAAGCAAGAGGAGATCAAGAGGAGTGGAAGAAGGAGGCTAAACGGGGCAAATCATTGAAGAAAAGGTTGCAAACCCAAGAGGGGGCGCCCTCTCTGCGCACTCTCGGGAGAATTGCTATATCTGGAGCTGTAGTGATCGGTTTGCTGCGATCTTGGTGTTCTTAAAAAGCTGAGAAGTAGATCTAAAACTTTTTTGTTGACTACAAGAGCTGAATTGTCGGTTTTATTTACTATAATTACGATTGAATTCGACGTAAAGGTGAAGAACCCGAGGGGAAGACCCTGTCGTGAGCAGTCTCGGTAAATCGATGATATCTGGAGTTCTATATATTGGTTTTCTGCGATCTTAAAGTCTGTGGAAATTTAAGAAGTAGATCTACAAGTTTGCTGTTGACACCAGACGCTGGTTCGGCCTCCTTCGACCCTAGTTTTCTGATCGAAGTCGAGTCAAGATCCTGTTGAGAAGTGGAAAGCTAGCAGGAGCGAGAGGAGGGCTTCAATAGGTAACCTTAACCCTTTTTAATCAATCTTTGTTGCTGTGTTGTGATATTATTGATGATTATGCCTTGATTATTATGTGAATCTGTGTTAGAACTACGTGGCTTTGACCCCGGTCACTCGGGAACGTAGGTAGTCTCGGTCTGAAAACGGGATGCAAGCCAAATTGTGTGATTCTTTTCTTTTCTATGTTGTCGTGTTGTGTTGATGATGTTGCTGTAATGTTGATATTGCCGCTGTGATAATGATGTTGTGATCATGATGTTGATATTACTATTATAACGTTGATATTACTATGATGTCGCCTATGAGATGTGTTGTGTTGTTGCGATATTGCTGTGATGTTGATGTTGTGATCGCATGTTGACATTTTGGTCTTGATATTGATGTTGCTGTGGTGGTATTGATGTTGCTGTGATGTTATTGCATTGTCTGTTGTGTTGTGTGTGTGTTGTGTGATGCCATGTAAGAACTACGCGAGCTTTGAAACTGGCTGCCGGCGTACGTAGGTGGATTCTAGTGGTGGAATCTCAAGCTCAATTATGTGTTTATTTTCTGTTTTGCTTTTTGGTTTTGTTTCTGTTGTTGTGTTGCTTGTGCATAAGGCATACAGGGATCTTCAGTTGCACACGATTTCTCCAAAACATGGATGGGTGCCTAACACCTTCCCATCTGTGACGAACCCCCGAATCCTACATCTTTGTTAGCTATGTCCGGTTGCTGTGGGTTATGGAAGTCAAGGTTTTCCCCTGAATTTTGTACTTAATAAAATTCGGGTGGCGACCCCTTTGATGTAGTGAGGGATCAAATTAATTTTTGGTCGGGTCCTCACAGAGAAAGCTTACTAGTTTGTTATGCATGGTGTGAGGGGAAAAGATTTCTGGTCTAAATCAAGTTTAGACCCATTAGAGCCTCCGGAAGTGGTTAGCATTCCGGGAAGAAAGAACAAGAATAGACGGAAAGCTCTAGATGAACCCAAAAAATCTGGAACCATGTCTAAGAATGGGGAAATTAAGACTTGTCGCAATTGTATTGAGGTTGGACATAACAAGAGAGGTTGCAAGAAACCAAAAAAGAGCACAACCAATGATCGCAACCAATGCTCTAATCTTATGAGTGTTTAGGTTGACTTGACTTAACATTATGTATGCGATTTAAGCTTCTCTAACAAACGTATGTAAGAACTTCTCATGTCTCTCATTCTATTATGTTTATATTAGTTCTATTTTTTGTCGTTTTTGACTATATACATATTCACATATAGCTTAGGTCAGCAAATTCACAGATGTGATATAGTCCTTATGGTTCACTAGTGACAACCATAGGGCCTTCAAGACAAGGTCCAAGACGATTTCATGCTACCAGTGTATATTGGAGAGGAATGATATCTATTACCGTGAGGGAGCTTTAACAACATATTACAACAACTCGAGTTGCGAGAAGTGCGAAAGAGATGATTTTGACCCATCTCTAGGTAGCACATCTGGTGGTGGCAGAGTGTAAGTTCTTAATGCTCTATGTTGAAATACATCAGTTTGAGCTTTTATGAAGTTATAATTTTAGTGACAAGTACTATGACTATATTTTTTATTAGACAGATTTACTAATCTTTTTGATAATATATAATTGAATTTCCATTCTAAATTTCAATGCGAGAAACACCATTTGGAAGTATCTTTTTTTTTTTCAAGCCCATATGCAAAATTAATATAAAGTTAAGTAAATAACCAATAATGTGCCGGTTAAAAGGCTTTTTATGTCCCTTAACTTGGTCGATTTCATCATTGTTGTGCCTATTCTTTTAATTTCACTAATTTTGCCCTTCAACTTAAAGAAACCGGATATTGTTGTCCCTTTTACCTAGGATTACCAGTTACTCATGCTGGTGTACACATGTGGCAATTGGGCCCATATGCCTTTGAATTTTTTTAATATATTTTTTTCTTAAAATTTCGATTAACAAAAGTAAAAAATTGAAAAAATAAAACGAGAACTAAAAATTTTAAATGATGTCGTTTTACATCCACATTGTCCCACCTCATTTTTCCAGCACATCACCGAATTTCTTAACACATCCACTGTTTCAAATTTAATTGACAAAGAAAGAAAGGAAAAAAAGGTGAAATCATGAACAAAATTTGAAACGTCTTCTTCCCGTCCTCACTCTCACCTTAACCACCACAATTTAAAAATTGGCTCTAGCAAATCTAATAGGCTTGAAGATTACCCAATACCATGAATTGAATCCTAAAACCAAAATCAATTGAGGGCGTACATGAACTTTTGTTCCATCCACCCGGCCAAATCTGGCAGATCCAACAATACGCAAGGGGAGGAGGAGATTACCCGGCAGCTTTGTTGAAATGAAACCGAATCCTACCGTCAATAGTGGAGTTGCCGCAAGTTCCGAGCTCTACACCGCCGGAGGGCATGAAAACGGAGTTAGATCCACTTGGATCTCGAGCAATCCCAGTCACCAGAGCGAGTCCGATTAGATATCAAACGACCATAGCTTGTTCGACCTTCGCCGCCCGAGAACTCAGCTCGCGTGCACAGCGAAACCATGGAGATTCGACATCCGAACCCCTGGAAGAGAAGCCGGCGAGATCCAGGTGATCAGAGCCCCACAAGCCACCGTCGCCGCCGAGAGAAGAAACCCGAGGGCGCCATCGCGAGCGAGAACAACGAGGTCCGTGTCGCAACTGCCGGCGAACTATCTGCGAAGGAGACAAAGGCCCCCTCACCGACCGATAACCGCCGAGACGACCTGACAAAGCCGCGAGAACGGCCGAAGGAGCAACGCCAGTCGCTGGAGGAGTAGCGCTGCCTCGCCAAAGTCGCGAGGATGAAGACGACCACAGGCCTAGTGCGTACAACGCGTGAAGACGAAAAAAAATAATTTTAAACTCATTGCAATTATGATAATTATAAAATGGTGAATTCTTCGGTGATACCCTTATACCCCACGTGTCACGTCCTGATAAGGCCACGTGTCACTTTTTTTTCCACCCTGAAAAATCAGAAAACAAATTAAACAAATATTTATTACTTTTTATTAGATCCATACACTTTCTAAAATTGCAAAAAAAGGTAAATTGTTAACGGGACAAACGTTAACAAACTCTCAGTTAAGATTGAAAAGAAAAAATTAAACAGACAATTGACAGCCCCTCCCTAATTCCTCAAATCATGTTCCCTCTCCTCTCTTCGTCAACAACCAACCACCGGCTAAGACGTCGTCGCCACCCACCTGCGACGGCTTACTCGACAGTGTCGGCGCTTCCTTCCCAACTGGTAAGACATCTCACTCCCCTACAAGGTTTGTTTGCCCATGTCCCCACTCTACATCTCTTAGCATCAACAACCCTAAGGTTTATGCTCTTTCTTTCTTTCTGCCTCTGTTCGAACCCTTTTTTTTGTCGGTCTCTGTTCCTTCTGTTTGGCCCTCTAGGTGTTTAATAAAATGTCGCTGGTTTTTGCCACTTGCTTTTATTTCTACTTTTCGTCATGCTACTTGTCTGGCTCTTCCATAGGAGCTCAGTATTTAGTATTTGTTGCTTTGGGTTGAACTGTAACACCCAGGAAAGTTATAAACCTCAAAAATAAAATTAGGTTAATTGTTAATTGTTAGGGGAAGTATAGTTTAATTGTTTACTGTTAGGGGAAGTATAGTTTGAATTGGCTTTATCTAGTTTGCTCTGTAGTAGTTGACTCGACCGCAGCTGACTAGAATTTGGTTGAAGGATTTGTTAAAGCAGTGTTTATGTGATCTATCTCATGTGAAATTGGTGTCTTTTTGGGGGAAATCAGGTTGTGGAAATGAGTTTGTGAAAGTATATGCTTATAGTCTATGGTGTATCAGGTTGTGGAAATGGCTTTAATAATAGTAGTAGTTGTCTGCTACCCTTCTTCTATTGCTGCCACTGTTTTACACATTGCTTGGATTGTATCCTATCTTTCAGGTCACACTGGGAACATTTAATTTCCATTTGACATCATGAATGACACTGCAATTGATGTTGCAATGAAGATGGTGAAAGAATTACAAATCAGTGAGTGGGAGCAAATGGAGATGTTTATGTCTTTCACTTAAGTGCATAACTGAGCATACCACGAATCACAGGATCCTGCAAAGAAAGAGTTTGCACAGGAGTTGTTTTCCTATACTGACTCATTCAATAAGGCTATACGCTCTACTCTAAAAGGAGATGCAGATGAAGCTGGTGAGTGCCATGCATACTTACCTTGTTATTTCTTAGCCTGCTCTAAGCATATGTAAAATAACCAGAATGTCTTGCTCACCTAGGCACTGCATTTGATTACCTTGAAACGTCTCTTTCCAAGTTTGATGATGGTCCATTCTTCCTTGGCCAGTTCAGACTGGTAAGAAACATATTATGGAAGTGATGTAGCTTTTTGACAATTACGAGCAGGAACTCTGTCAAAGTGTAGAATCCTGTTTTATGTATCTCCTTCAAAATAAATTCATGCTCAAGTCTTCAACTTTCTTATACTGGTAGATACGTCTGAATATCCTGATCATCTATAGGTGGAGATAGCTTATGCTCCATTTATTGAAAGATTTCAACCTACATTGTTGGATTTCAAAAACTATGACATCACAGCGGGGAGGCCTAAATTAGCAGCTTGGATTGAGGTATGACGAAATCTATTAGTATTCCTTCTGGCCTTTGTCTATTTCCATGATGAAAAGGTGCAAAATGCTTCTTTGCTTATGGTGTGGTTGTTATGGTAGATTGAGTCATTTGAGGTTTGTTAATTAAATCATGGAAATTTTTTTTTTGTCATTTGTGCGTAATCTCCCCGCGGTCAAGGAAAGTCTAGACGAGGAGTTTTGTTTTCAAGTAAAACTTGGGTAGCATTTATAGCCTTCTAAACTGTCTTCCCAATCAATGAAATGCTCACAGTGAAGAATAGCATTTGAGTTCCATTTGAGCTTAAAGTGTCTTAGACACCAACTTTTGGCCTTTTAATACTTTCAAATACTTCATTTTTCTTTTAAGATGAGAAATAAAGAAATAGTACTTTTGATTGTATCCATTGTTTTATGAAGCATGATACTTATCTAATTTTTTAGCAGGAGATGGACAGAAATGAGGCATACAACCAAACGAAACGTGATCCAAAACAACAAGTGGAAAGTTACAGGCAACGCTTTGGAGCAGCATTATGATTCATAGCTAGTGTTATTGTGGATCCTATTTCTTCTCAGGCTTATGGTTGAATCTTCTAATGTTAATGGTTTTCTTGTTTGTGGCAATAAAATACTTATTATTTAATACAATTTAATTTTTGTTGCAATTTAGCCAAACCGATCGCGTTATTTTTTAATTTGTCAAATTCTTGGTGCAGTTGCTTCATCCACCGCGACAGTATATTTGTGATGGTGTCAAAACCCCACAAATGACACCTTTTTTAAGTGTTTGCACCGTTACTTACGAACTTGTTCGACACATCAGGTCAATGCGTTGCCTTTGGATGCTGAGATTGAAATTGATTGCATTGCCGAATTTGTTAAAGCATGAAGGTTATAGATCATAGTAGTGGAGACTAAGTTTGAGCTTTCCACTTATTTGAATTTTTAATTCAATCAATTAACTGATTACACTATCAATTTTTTGCATTTAAAACAAACCCAAGCCGTATGATTACGGAAAAATAATAATAATTCTAACAATTCATAGCAAAGTAATATTCAAAGCATAATTGCGAAAAGAATTTAATAATAATTAGACAATTGTAATTTTTTTGAATTTGTGCCGATTTTGTCTTCTTCTGATTGGTACTCATGGTTACTCGCAATCTCTTAAATACTCATGGTTGTCTTGCAGTCTCTTTATCCCCTTCACTTGTGCTCTTCTTGTAATTTCTTAAGATCGGTTATTGCTGTATCGATTATATCTTCTTTGATTTCGTTGATGTCACTCATAACTAGATCAATCGCCAATCTCATCCTAGTTGTATCATTTACCTTGTGGAAAACAAGAGAAACGGTATAAGAGATATTGGTTTTTGAGCATGGAAACTTGAAATTGAGTTAAAAGGATAATACCTGGAGATTATAAGTCTGGAAGTAACATCTTTCCATCCATCGACACACCCATATTCCACAATCATTGCTTAAAATCGAAGTAAAGTATGTCAATACCACTCGTATACAAATAACTTTTGAAATATAAATTTTACAATATGTACTTACGAGTATGGTTGTTGATATTGACGGAGTTTTGGCTCGGTAACTTTGAATGTTGATATTGACGGTCTCTCGATATCAGGATTATCATAAAAAGAGACATCTTGAAGCATCTCCTCCAACATTTTAACCTGTAATGCCACAAAATATGAATAATAAAATAATTTTTTTTACAGTTGTAAAATGTCAAATTATCCCATAGAAACATAAAGTAAACATTGAACTTACATTTTTATCAATTAATAACAGCCGAGTGCTCTTCATTTCCGCAGATGGAAGGGAGTCAAGATACACACATTCTTTTCTTGTTATATCTACAATTAGAAGAAACCAATGCAATTGAAAATCATTGATTGGGATAAATATCTACATTGCAAAAATAAATATGCAAAATTTAGTTATAAATTTAATAATTTTTAAAGAAATATAGGTTAAGCTTTATGCAAACCTTGCTTAAAGAATCGGCTTTGCCCATATAACGTGTTTGATAGAATCTGTTCATCCGTTCCGCGGTAAACCCTGAATCAACATATTGCTGCAACAAAAGTAATCATAATTTAGAATTGAAAAGGTTATGTAAGTAATTAAAATTAATGACTTTATGTATTACCGTAAAATACGTTGGCAGAAACCACATCTTGGCGGGGATGTTTTTATTTCGTTGTTCTATTGTAAGTTTATATCCCTGTAAATCAATTACCTAACCAGGA
This sequence comes from Turnera subulata, assembly GCA_028386065.3. Lineage (NCBI taxonomy): Eukaryota > Viridiplantae > Streptophyta > Magnoliopsida > Malpighiales > Passifloraceae > Turnera > Turnera subulata. The sequence continues at coordinate 196,756 of JAKUCV010000249.1, read as the reverse complement.
AACATGATTGAAGAGTTTATAAATTCTCCATATAAAGAAATATAAACTTAATTAGAAAAATTATATTGAAAAAAAATTTGTACAATGGCTTAGTAATAAGGAAATATTTAGGTTTTATACCTCACTCACAGTCATCCCTTGTGGCTTGAGGGTTTGAAAATGCTCCCTAGTCACATAAACATCAACAACTCTATCTGTTTGCACTAGTCTATCACTAAAAATTTTTATTCATTATGTTAGTTATGTTATTGGATGAAAAGTAATTTGTTAAAATAATAATAAATTAGTTTAAATTTACCTTGTTGATTTGTCAGATCGAAATATGTATGCTGTAACAGCAACTTCTTGTTCATTTAACTTCTTCTCCTTAGTAGGCCTAAAAGTTACTAGTATCCACTATATGGAGAGAAAAATTATTATAAAATAAAAGTTAAATAAACCATAAATTATGATATACTTACTAATGGTAGCTCAACCCCAACTATAGCACTGTTATATACTTGGGGTTTTGAAGAAGGGGTTGGAGTCGTCATAGATCGATGTCCTGCAACCGTAGTATTGTCATATGCTTCGAGCTTCGAATTAGTAGAATCAGATGTAGTCATGAGCAACTTGCGTCCCACAATGTTTTCGCGTCGCAGCTGTACAATATATAAGAATTATAATTATTATTGAAAGAAAATTTTCATTGAATAAAGATACTCATCATGATATAAAACAATACTCACAGTTTTGCATGATTTCATCGATGAATATGTTGTGCGTTGAGTCTCCTTCCTTTTCATCTGAACACTTTCCGTTGCTTTGCTTCGCTTGTTGGAAGAATTGTCACTACTATCTAATTGTGCAATAGGTGTAGACCTCTTGTACTGATAAGTATCCTTCATTGACAATGGTGTTTGCTGGAATTCAGTATGATTAAATGATGATTCATGATTTCGAACTATGGAGTGATCGAGTGGCAAAACTTGTTATAAATGATTGTTTCTCTCTGTAAGCATCCCAATTTTGGCAGAATGTATGGCATTGATCTTCTTTAACGATTCCACTTCAGCAGTCAGATATGATACATTTTCTTTTAACACCTGTTCCAATTTAACCATGTTAAGAAGTAATGTTTTCACCCGAAAAAAATGTTAAACATAAAAGCTTATCTAAAACAATGATTTTTCATACCCAATTTTATCTTTCACAGCACTCTAGTTTTCTGACTTTTTTCTTCAAGCAATGTAACGAAATATTTTAGCTCCATTACTTCATCAGCAAGTTTCTGATATATTCAACAAAATCACATATACTCTAGTATTATAGTTCAATTCATGTATATGAAAGCAAATAAATTAATATTTTAGTTACCATATTTTCTTTCTACATGTACCCATAAGACTGAAATAAAATATTAAAACAAACACATGAATCCAAATTAATATTACCTTTTTGTTATTCTTATGGTAGAACAATTCCGCCTCCATCTCTGTTGATTTTCCTATCTAGCGTTAAAACTGAGAAGTGAAAGAAGAAGAAAGAGAAAATACAAATATATTAAGGAAAGAAGAAAAGTAGAGGAATTTGATGCTAAACTGCAAACATCAAAAGGAAAAAAGTAGAAAATTTTATATTAAGGAAAGAAGAAAAGTAGAGGAATTTGATGCTAAACTACAAACATCAAAAGGAAAAAAGTAGAAAATTTTATAAACTCTTAATTTGATGCTAAACTACAAACGAACGCATCTGGACTTAGCGTAAAGAATTTTGTGTTGCAACACTTTAAAAGAGAACAAGAGGACAACTCAACCCTAGTAGTATTTATAGAATACGATTACCTTGGGCCATTTTTCTTGTAATGGGCCATATGGGCCTAATTTTACCACGTTAAAATTCACTTGGTAATAACTAATATAATAATTTTTTATAATACAAGAAACAAGACTATAACCACATGATCTTTCACATAAATTAGTTTTCTTTTTATTTTTTTTTCTCCAATTCAATTTCCCCATTGCACAACAAAAGAAGTTCTATATTACTTAATGGCATTATGAAGCTCATATTATATAATTTCTACTTCTACACGCTAGAAGCCTCAAAATTTTTGAAAAATATGAAAGTGTATAACTGTAGGTCAAGAAAAACTTAAGAGGGAAAAAGCCCATATTTAGGCTCCCAATAATAACTATGAAAGTGTATAACTTTAGGTCAAAATTTCTACTTCACTACAGTATTAAAAAAATGAATATTAAAATGGACAATTTTATAGCTTTGAAATTTTAATTAATTTTTTAATAAAATACATAACATATTCATCGAGTATTGGCGTGGATTATCTACAGTTAAAATAAATTCTAAAAAATTTTGAATGAAATAATACAATATTTGAATTAATTATTCTCTACTTTTAAAAAAATTTCACATATTTCATTCTTATTATATACATATTTTTGTATTTAATTTATATTATCTATAAAATAAATTTAAAAAGATAATAATTTATATACAAAATTATTCCGTTACTCTTATAATTTTTAAAATTTTCAATGAAATAGTGAAGATTTTGCGACGGATTATTCTATATCTGTTAAATTTTTTAAAAATTTTCAACTAAATACTGAAAATATTCATCCAAATATGGAAAGAATTATTCAGTACAACTTCAAATTTTCAAAAAAAACATTAACGAAATATAAAACATATTTCTTAAATTATGTATGTTAACTTTTTTAAATGATGTAAAAAAATTTCTCCATAATCCACACTCCAAAATAGCAATTTCACAATATTATCTAGTCTCTATTGAATTTATTAAACATAATGGGTGACCAGGGTCCCGTAAAATTTCAAAAAGGTATAAATTAAAAAACAAAGATAATGAGAAAAAAGTTCTCTTAATTAAAGATCCAAAAAGGTGTTAAATCAAGAAAAAAATTCTTCCTAAATTATTCAAGTATCAATCTTTTTTTATCATTCGGCTTCAATATTTGCGTCATTTAACATCTCCACTTCCTCCTGAAAAATTTAAAATCATAATTAATATATTAGTAAAAAAAATAAAATTCTTTAAACATTCTCTGAAATAAAAGAAAATTTTAAAAATTAACCTTATTTTTGCATTTGGGTTTAACTCAAATCACTTCTGACATGTCCGAATTGTGTGTCCAGCTACTTTGCATTTGGAACAATGTCTTCTCTTGAAATTCTTCTTTTTCGGTGGAGCCCCTTTCGTCCTTACCACTGTCGGATCACGAATTACAGCATTGTTGAATGTTTTGGCTGAACTGCTTGAATGAATTCCATTCTCCAATTTAGATGTAATCTGATGTATTTCACTCAATTTCTCAGAATAACTTTTTGGGTTTCTGGACCCAAGAAAAGCCATCCTACTTGCAGCAGAAGCCAATGCCCCATATCGCAATAGAATCCCTTGTTGATCTCCTTCCTCTGTAGCACTTGACGCTGAAGGAGATTTTGCATATTTTGTCCAACGTTTGCAAATTAAGCTAAGTGGAAGAGAATGAATATTTTCATCTTTCATCACACAAAGGATGTGAGAACATGGAATTCATTTAGTCTCATACAATCCACAATCACATTGGAATGTCTGTTCTCGCCAGTCGTAAGCCACACAGTAATAACACTCATGAGAGGAATTTCTGTTGAACTTGTAAATAATAGTGCTGACAAACGTTTCCTTTGTGTGAACTGAAAGTGCAGCAACAGCTTCTAACTCTGCTCTAAATTCAGTTAAGAAATTTCTTGTATAAACATCTGCAGCAGATCTCTCTATTTTCTGTATAGAAGTTGTCAAAACAGGATAAGTGTATAATGATTCATAATCAGCAGCCAACTCATTACTTCTGTATTCTTGGACAGCACGTTCAAAATTATGCACGAAATCCACTAGGCTGCCACGTGCTTTAATATATTTCTTTATAAAAGAATTTATTCCTTCACATCGTGATGTAGTTCTAACTTCAACAAAGAATTTATCACGAAAGTATGCTGTAGCCCACATTTCCCTTTTGATATAAATATTTGCCACCCAACTGTTCCCAGACAAATCTAACTCATCAACCTTGCTCTTCCAATATTGTTCAAATTCCTCCGGGGCAAAGTTATAATACATACAATGATGAAATTTCTGCAGAAACTTCTTCTGATGTATTCTAGTGCATGCATTTTGTAAAGATGCCACAAATATAATCTATGAGTAGCTTCTGGCATAACCACCTCAATTGCACTCCGCATTGAATTGTCACTGTCAGTAGTAATTGACTCGGGAAGCTTGTTATTCATACATGCACAAAAAGTCTCCAATACCCACTTATAAGTATCATGTGTTTCATCTGCAATCAAAGCACATCCAAATATAGAGGTACCTCCATGGTGGTTTACGCCTGAGAAAATAACAAGAGGCTTCCCATATTTGTTAACTTTATAAGTACTATCAAAAGACACTACATCCCCAAAACATTCGTAGTCAGCGCAACTAATACCATCTGCCCAAAAGAGATTCTATAGTTGTCCTTCTTCTGTACTGGTAAACAGAACAAATGACATAGGATCTGTATCTGCCTTGCTTTGCAAATAACTGAGCAGCCCAAGAGCATCTCCGTCTGTAATTTTGGCTCGTTTCTCTCTTCCAATGTGGTTATACATATCTTTTTTGCATAAACCAACTCTATTATATCCTCCTGATTGTCCAACCATAAATCCCATTATGTGACAACTCCTTACCCCAACAGAATGCATGTTATCAACTTGTGCCTTTGTGGATCCGATAACTTCCTATTACCACGCATAAGATGAACCATATTAAATGGTATAAGATCATGATTATGTTCCTCATTGAATTTCAATACTTTCCACTTATTTGTGCCAGGATCCTTAGTAATTCGTAATCTTGCGCCACACCCACTCCTTGTCAATGCTCTATGGTCCCTCTTCCGATTCTTCATAGATAGATGTTTAGGATCCCTCAATCCTGCATTACTGCAAACAAATGTACGCTTCACAATTGTACCACTGAAATCTCGTTTGACAACGTCCTTCCTAACAGTAAACCCAATACATCTACTATATTTGCCATAAAATTCATAAGCTTCTTCCTCACTATCAAACTCTAATCCCATTACATCGACAACGGTAAGTTTATCAACATCTTTTACTTGATCATCCATACGCTCATCCTCTACAACTACATCATCTGTCTTTTTTTCATTCAGACTCTTGTCGTCACTTGATGCATCATTGTCACCACTGTATTCATCAGCATCTTTAATTTCCACCATTGGCGAATAACTAGATCAACAAAGTAACACCCTGTACCTGAAAAGTACCATGAAGATTATAATTAGAAAAATGAGTTACCGATTCTGAGCATAGTGAAAATCAGGCTACTCTTTGACTCATAAACCCATCCATATATAAGAAAAACACGGCCATATATATATATATATATTCGCTCCTATCAATTACTATTGCAAGTCGTAAAAACAGAGAATGACTGATCTGCTTTGTTTTAATTGGTTGTCAATTGGTTTATAATGGGAAAACCAGAAAGAATTGCACATTCAACAAATTTATATGAAACAGATGTGCGTAATGAAGTCCATACAATGGTGCTCGAGTTGTTATAGATTACATGAATTCACATGAACAGATAAAGCTTCCAGAGAAAATAGGCACAGGTTGTGAGAAAGCAATCTAGATACTTCAGTAATGTGCTAACAGCATGAATACTCTTTTTTAATGTGCAAGCATGTGCGACAGTTTATACATTTAGTGTTACTTATTCCTATCAGCTTAATGCAAACAGTTCTTCCTCACTAGTAATCCTAATAACCCACACTTCTGAGACTGAATTAGCACTTTTTAATTGTAAAACTTGAATGTTAGGAAGTAAAAAATAGAATTGTAAAACTTGGATATTAGGAAGTGAAAAATAGGACACACCCATACTACCTCAACTAGTTCAAATTACAATCGATCCACTAAAATCTCAACCTTTAAACCCAATATTCTCAAAACCAAACAAACCCATTTCCACAACCTGATTTCCCCCAAAAAGACACCAATTTCACATGAGATAGATCACATAAACACTACTTTAACAAATCCTTCAACCAAATTCTAGTAACATTACAATTATATTGATTTGGTCAGGACCATTATGTGATGGTTTTCTATTTTAATTGTTTGCTACTTGGGTCGTCAAATATAATATAAAGAAGTCAATGAAGTAAGTACAAATAATTGAGACAGTTTTTGGAATAAAATCTTTGTTTATAGTTGGTATACCGATTGACGATTATAATAGACCTTATTTTAAGACAATGGCTGGCATAAGCAAACAAAAGAATTGCATGAATCGGTGCCGGTTGACTCTGGTCGCTAGCTAGTATTAGCATGCTTGTAGCTGTAGGAGTGTGTGTTTTGTAACTCAGGGACCTTTCCCCCAATAAGCAGACAACGGCTACTAATATTAAAGCCATTTCCACAGCCTGATACACCATAAACTATAAGCATATACTTTCACAAACCCCATTTCCACAACCTTATTTCCCCAAAAAGACACCAATTTCACATGAGATAGATCACATAAACACTACTTTAACAAATACTTCAGCCAAATTCTAGTCAGCTGCGGTCGAGTCAACTACTACAGAGCAAACTAGATAAAGCCAATTCAAACTATACTTCCCCTAACAGTAAACAATTAAACTATACTTCCCCTAACAATTAACAATTAACCCAATTTTGTTTTTGAGGTTTATAACTTTCCTGGGTGTTACAGTTCTACCCAAAGCAACAAATACTAAATACTGAGCTCCTGTGGAAGAGCCAGACAAGTAGCATGACGAAAAGTAGAAATAAAAGCAAGTGGCAAAAACCAGCGACATTTTATCAAACACCTAGAGGGCCAAACAGAAGGAACAGAGACCGACAAAAAAAAAGGGTTCGATCAGAGGCAGAAAGAAAGAAAGAGCATAAACCTTAGGGTTGTTGATGCTAAGAGATGTAGAGTGGGCACATGGGCAAACAAACCTTGTAGGGGAGTGAGATGTCTTACCAGTTGGGAAGGAAGCGCCGACACTGTCGGGTAAGCCGTCGTAGGTGGGTGGCGACGATGTCTTAGCCTGTGGTTGGTTGTTGACGAGGAGAGGAGAGGCAACACGATTTGAGGAATTAGGGAGGGGCTGTCAATTGTCTGTTTAATTTTTTCTTTTCAATCTTAACTGAGAGGAGTTTGTTAACGTTTGTCCCGTTAACAATTTACCTTTTTTTGCAATTTTAGAAAGTATAGGGATCTAATAAAAAGTAATAAATATTTGTTTAATTTGTTTTCTGATTTTCCAGGGTGGAAAAAAAAGTGACACGTGGCCTTATCAGGACGCGACACGTGGGTATGTATCAGTGCATACCCAACAAGGGGCAGCACCGAAGTGTTCACCAAAAACTACTGTTTTAAAATTTAGAGAAGATTAAGTATCAGACATTAAGTACAAAATAGGAGAAAAAATAGGTCGCTTTAAAATTTTGAGAAGATTAAGGAGAGAATTGAGGAGGAAAAGTGGGATTTTATAAATGGTTGATTTTGATCTCATAATAATAATAATAATAACTACCCAACTTTTCTTTTAAAAATTTTTTAAGTTTTTAGTTCATTAAAAATTTATTTTCATTTATTTAGTTTTAAATTTTAATTCCAATACATGAAAAATATATGTTAAGCAACTCCAAGGCCCACTTTATTTTTGCCTTTCCAGCTATTTTCCCTTCATAATTTTTTTAGTTATCTTAAAAATTTTATTTCTAATTAATATTTTTGTTAATAAAATTAAAAAATATATATTAAATATTTCAAGGCATATAGGTCTAATTGCCACATGTCAGCACCAGTGTAAGTGACTTGTAATTGTAGGTAATAAGGACAACCATGCCCGGTTTTTATTAAGTTGAGGGATAAAATTGGTGAAATTGAAAGAATGGGGACAACAATTGAAAGAATGCCAGGCTCTGCACCGGCCTGGGCTTTGGCACTATGCAGGGTCTGGGTCGGCACTGTTCATGGCCCAGTCCAGATTAAAAAAAAGAAATATATATATACATAATTATAATTTGTAAAAAAAAGTAAATAAAAATAAAAGGGATATTTTCGGAAAATGTATATATTTTACATAGTTTAAATTTCTGAAAATATATAATTATGTTGATGTATAATTGTTACTTTTAATGTAATTTGTCTTTAGGAAATAAAAATACATATTTATTATTTTGTATTTATTTTCAGAAATAAGCTTTAATGAATATATTTTTTCTAGAAAAGAATATATATAGTATATGATTTTTTGAATATATATTTTTGATAAATAATAATTTTCTAGATATAGATATATTTATATTTATATTTAATTTATGTTGCTAGAAAAATAAAGAATATGACAAAATTTTAATAATTAAGGTTAAATGACATAATTTATTATGTAAAAGAATTTTCTGATATATATAATTTGTTAAGTATTTATTATGGTGATACTTTTATCTTATGGAAAAGAATATACGATATGGTAAAAAATAATTATTTTCAAGAAAATATTTTCGAAAAAAGGTATAATTATGATAAAGGATAATTTCATGATAATATAAATATAATCGAGATGTTTTACCGATGAGTCTGATTTACAATTTATGGCATCATAGCATACCGATTATGTGCATTTATGTGAACATGTTGTTTTGTTGTATAGGTTTTGATATCGGGCAGTTTCCCGAGGAGCCGGCTTTGTACCGGTCATTGTCTTCAGAGTTGAGTAATCGCCTAAGGTGAGGATGGATTTCCTTCGATATGTGCCTATATTACTCGGTTGTTGTGTTTGATGATTGTTGCACTGTTGGATGTTGCATTTGTTGTGGTTTGATTCGGGATGTTTATCCCAGTATCTTGATTGGTTTTGGGATGTTTATCCCCGTACATTGAGTTTTGGGATGTTTATCCCCATGTATTGAGTTTTGGGATGTTTATTCCTGTGTCTTTTTGGTATAAAGAATAAAGGATTAAATAATAAATGTGATAAGGATGTCGATCCTTAGTTTTTGGGTTGGGATGTCTATCCTGGTGTTTTGGTTAGGGATGTTGATCCCTGAGATTTGGTTTTTGGATGATGATGAAATAATTGTCACGCGGTAAGTAGAGGTACGACCGGATGGTTTAAGACTGTTTGTGGTGGCCATGATCTGGGTTACTTGTGATGGGCATGTTGATCCCGGGTTCTTTTTGTTCTAGCACCAGGAACAGGTTGATAACCTGGTATAAGTGACTTGTAATTGTAGGTAATGAGGACAACAATGCCCGGTTTTTATTAAGTTGAGGGATAAAATTGGTGAAATTGAAAGAATGGGGACAACAATGATAAAATCGACCAAGTTAAGGGATATAAAAAGCCTTTTAACCATTATGAGCCTATGTGCAAGCCAAGCATCACAACGAATTCTTGGTTTAATGAAAAAATTTTGCATAACTTAAATATCTAAAAGTGTTACATATGATATTTTTAGTTTGGATGGGATTGTTGGAATGGAAATTCGAATAGATTTAGGTGATAGGTGAGAGATTGGGTGTGGGAGAGTCTATGGATTTATTTCTTTCATCTATTAAACTTATCTGATTCAGGAGCCAAAATCATGAGATTATGATAAATTACTGTGTAAAATTATTAATTTAATAATTGGAAGGCTACGATGTAACCAAAAAAATAAGTAGGAGGCCACAATCAAAGTGAGGAACAAATAGAGAGGCTTTTTTTTTTGTCAAAAAGCATAGCAGTTTTATATAACCATGAAAATAAAGAGTCCGAAAAATACTTCAAATAGACATATTACAATACCAACCAAAGTTTGTTAAGAGAGGATTTATAATAACCAGGGACAGTTGTGGTTGCAGCTCCTCACAGAAGCCATTCCACAAGCATGTCCCTGCCAAATCCTTTCCAACCATAACAACAGAACACAGTTGAAGGGTGTTAGAGACGATGGAAGAAACTAATGCTGAAAAGCTTAGGGTAGCTATTCTCCATCCGTTGTCCTCGTCTCAGCACACACTAAAATAAAAAGATAGTAAACAATCAACAGAAGTAGAAAATAAAAACATAGTCACCGGTGCCCGGGCTCCGCCAAAGTCCGTTTCAGGGTCGCCAAACACAGTCGCGAAACAGGAGTAACGATCAACATTGTAACCAAGCCAGAGTGCATAATTGCATATGAGTGGGGGAAAGTCTACATAGTAGATGACCACTCTAGTACAAGCACTTGAAGAACCTCCCCAGGAGAGTTCAGGAAGAAAACATCGTTGCTCCATCACCAGTTTGATAGACCCATCCCCGGATTGAAGGTGTCCGAGAAAATGTCCAGCATATCCCTTCTGCTTGATCACCTGAGATCATAGAACAAAAAAACAAGGATAGAGACCCTTGTCCAACACACATAGCAGAAATTCAGGATATAAAAGATTCGAAACAATATAAAATGCGCCACACAAAACGCATTGAGGATAGATTGCTTCTCGCTTCAATAGCGATAAAAAAGCCTTGATACTCCTCCTTCCCCCGGAAGACGTACTAGGCTATTAAACCAAACAGCATTAGTCACCAGCTGGGAAGGGCTCCACCGCCCCCACCTCCAGCCCATTTCCTGCTTCTTGACCCATGGCATCCTTGCTCCCCTCCACAGTTGCATCGAAAGCTTGAATCAATTCCACAGGAGTAGGTTGATACACGACTTTGGCCCTCCTAGCCATTTTCTTCCAGCTGGGTTTGGAAGCCGAAGCATGAATAGGGGTGGTGTCATGTAGGTCAGTAACTAGCTCCGCCACTGTGTTCATGAGACCAGTATGACCCCGCCGTGCAGATTCACTAATCGGAGATAGAAGTACATCCTCCTCAGGGAGCTTCCGCTTCCTGGATACTGGATCTTCCCCCTGCTTCTCCGAAGAGGATGAGGTTGATGGTGCTCGCCCATTATACTCCACATTAGGAGGGTTTACTTCCTCCATATTCGGTTCAGCCCATTCCAGTGGGACTTGCTTCTTCGCCGGATAGTATTTCCCAGCGTTTCCTTTGCCCGCATCCATGGTCCAAAGCTGTTTTCCGCCGGTTTCTCCACCCTTTCATCTGGCCGAAGAGGTTTAGTGCACCTGCTCGTTGGGTGTGTAATACGTCCGCATCGGACACAAAGCTCCCCAAGTCGCTCATACTTGAATTTAATCCATATTTCCTTGCCAGATTAGTCCAAACATGCTATACCAGGTAATAGCGGCATGTTTATTTCGATCTCAACTCTGGCACGAATGAAGCCCTGCCAGCCTAACATGGCCTCCAGGGTGGGCTCATAAAAGTGAAAAACCGGAAAACAACCCCAATTTTAACCATCCTATCATAGGTTAACAAATTTGGGGGAATATCATGGATCTGAACCCAAATTAGGACTTTTTGAAAACTTACTTGGCTGAGTATCATGTCCGGAAACCATCCCTTCAGGCAAAAGTACATATTCGATACCAGCCAAGGGGAACCCTTCAGCACCTTCTTCTTGTCCTCTTCCAATTCAAATCCGATGAGGAAAATGTTGTTCATCTTGGGGATAATGCGGAAGTCACCTTTAATGTACCAGACACTCTGCATTTGGCTCCGGATCTGGCTGATATGAGGCCTACGATCCCCCAACACCTTTCCGATGACGTAGGTGCGAGCAACAATGGCAGCTAGACTTTCCTCCGGGGAAATAGAGTCCTGTTGTGCCGTCTCACCACCAAGATCGATGACACGACGAGAGGGGGGTTCAGCCATGAGTTCAATCCCTTTCCAAAAATTACCAGGTTCGACTCCTGGTGCTTCGATTGAAAGACCACTAGCACTAAGTCGGAAAACGACTGCTAAACAAAGAAGGTAGGTAAGTTTCAAGATCTAGTAGAGTATGTTGAAAGCGGCAGAAAAAAAACCTAGATCAGAGTTAGAGAGGATTTCACGCGTTGCACGCGCCCGAAAGAAGATCCCCATCCAGCAATAGAGAGGCTAGATGACCTATTAAAGCCATATTTAAATTAAAGGGTAGAGGTATTTTTGTAATTTACTTTTGTTTTTGTTTTCTTAATTTGGTAGTTTTATGTGTAGTATAGATATAATAAATTCGTGCTTTTATATATATGATACAAATTTAATTTTGATTGAAGATGCAAGCATAAAAGGAGTTGAAAATGAGAAAAAGAAAAAATTGCTCAAAAGAAAATGGAAAAAAAGAAAAAAACAAGAAGAGGACAGAAAGGAAATTATTGCGTCCAGGCTGGTGACCCGTAGTCCAGCTTTCCTCTTCGAAGAGTTGAAAGCCGCTTCCTTTCCTATCCTTGGGTCTTATTTTCTTCTCTAGTCACCAAATAATCAAACAAAAAAGAAAAAAGAAAGAACAGCAAAATTGAAAAGCCTCAGATTCAAAAGCGATAACACTTCAAATCCTTCCCTTCACTTCACAATTCCTTCTTCTCCACATCTGCACGGATTTGACTGAGTTAAGTTTGGAAGGAGTAGAAGGATGAGTGTGATCGACATTCTAACGAGAGTAGACGCGATCTGCAATAAATACGACAAATACGACGTCGAGAAGCAGAAGGACCTCAATGTCTCCGGCGACGACGCCTTCGCCCGCCTCTACGCCTCCGTCGAGGCCGACATCGAAACCGCTCTTCAGGTCTCTCTCTCTCTCTCTCTCTCTCCCTCCCTTCTCTCTCTTCTCTCCGTCTCTCCTAATTTGAGCTCGAGTACGCCTAGTAGTTGGTTGGTTGCAGCGTTAGTTAAGCGAATTGCATTGACGATTTTATTGAGTGACGTGGCGGTGCAGAAAGCGGAGCTCGCTTCCAAGGAGTCGAAGAAGGCGTCTGCGGTTGCGTTGAACGCCGAGATTCGCCGTATCAAGGCCAGATTGCTGGAGGAAGTCCCTAAGCTGCAGAGATTGGCTGTCAAGAAGGTTGGTGTTCCCTCTCCCTCTCTTACTCATGCCTTTTTTATTTGATTCGATTTGATTCGTTGTTTTGATAAATCGTTCAAATTTGCTTCCGTGACTTCAGTTATTGCTATACATTTCGTTATATACAGCTAAAGAAGTGATTCACTTGTTTTGCGCATGTGGTTAGTGTGTGGATTTTTGGATACAGACAAATAAGATTTCCAGGGTTGGGAGTAGGCATCGTTTCTATTGTTTGGCGTTTACGGTTTGGTAGAGGGAATGAAGGTTTCTGGGCTGGGTTCTTATTTTCCGTCTATCTAATTACGCTGTGAAGTCTAGTTTGTTATGCGCTTGGATGTAATGAGTGCAATGTGTTGCCAGGTTAAAGGGCTTTCAACAGAAGAACTAGCTGCTCGCAATGATTTGGTCCTTGCCTTGCCGGACAGGATTCAAGCGATACCAGATGGAACTGCTCCTGCACCCAAACAAAGTGGGGGCTGGGGGACTTCTGCCCCCCGTCCTGAAATCAAATTTGACTCAGGTGATTTTATTATGCACTGTGTTCATATATCTTTTCTTTTTCCCCTTAAAGACGAGTATATTATCATGGGCAACTCTTTGCTCTTTTGTTTTGCCAATGCATCCAAGGTTAGAGATTTTGATTGAGTTATTGTTTTATTTACTGTGCATGTTTTCTTTTTGGGCCATAGATGGTCGGTTTGATAATGAATACTTTCAACAAACTGAGCAGTCAAGCCAATTCAGGCAGGAGTATGAAATGCGTAGAATAAAGCAGGCAAGTCAGATGCTATTGCTTGGTTGTTTGTATCTATACAACAATACATTATAACTGGCCTGCTGTGTGCCTAATTCTTTTTGTTATAGTTTCTCATTTCTAGCGGTGACACTTTTACAGGACCAAGGTTTGGATATGATTTCTGAAGGTTTAGATACTCTTAAAAATATGGCTTCCGACATGAATGAGGTACTCTCATTTTTGTTTTTGTGTCTAAGTTAATTTGTGTCTGCGCATGCATACGAGGGTCTGGATACATATGTCTCTTTCGTATGTAATAGTGTACTGATTTTCAGTTAACCATACATTTGTTTCACTGTATTGTGTGATCTTTCAGGAGTTGGATAGGCAAGTTCCTTTGATGGACGAGATTGACACTAAGGTTAGAAGCATACTGATCTAGTTTTGCTTTTCGAATGCTAGAAAGCTTCAGATTCAGAGGTATGAAAATGTTCTTCTTGCACCTTTCAGGTTGACAAGGCAACATCGGACCTCAAGAATACCAATGTTAGACTTAAAGACACCGTCAATCAGGTTATTGATCTTTTGTACAAAGTTTGGTTTTCCATTCATTTTAGCTGCTCATAGTTGTAAGTTTCCCGCCGTGTCTAATACAAGTTTTCATTCTGTTTCAGTTGAGGTCCAGCCGAAATTTTTGTATTGATATTGTCTTACTGTGCATAATCTTGGGAATCGCTGCATATTTATACAAGTAAGTTTCTGCTATATCCATGTATCAGATTTACCATCCTTATCGTCATGCTCATATGCAGATAAAATATGGTGCTAGGAAATAAACAAACTTTTGTACTCACCATGGACTTTCTGTTTACAGATTTTTTTATGTCTAATTTAAGATCATTGTGCTATAATGAATCAAAATTTCTGTAGAGAATACAGAATCATAGTTCCAGCTTGTATTTCAAATGCTTAATGCTTTTATCAACATATTGTTGTCCGACAATGTTTGTATGCCAGTTAAAAATATTTGTGTGGAAATAAATAAAAGAATGCAGCTCATTTTTCTCATTCATGTAATCATTTGGTAAATTGACTGCTGTACAAGCATCAGTGCATTTGGAAAGTTAGCCGTGAAAAAGATATAATCTGGCGTCCTGTTCCATTCAGTTTCAGAAGAAAAAATCTTGTATATTTGTTGTTTGTGAACAAGGAAATCGTTGAACATGCCATTCCGCAAAAGCTAGATATGCACTGTTGTTTGTGCAGTTGATTGGTCTTGTTTCTGGCCTTGTGTATCAACCATCAAAATATAATCAATTTGAGTGGATTCAGCATTGGCAACTAGCCAATAGGCTCCAGGACAATAATGTGACCTTATTCCTTTTAACTTGCATGGCCCCTCGAATGTTTTCCGAATAGTAAGTATAGCTTTTTTTTTTTTTTCACCATATAGATCTTCATTAGTAAAAGGTTGTCTTCAACCCATCTTTTTCAAGTGTGCTTGTACCGATGCTTATGAAATTTTGCCTGTTTTTCAACTGATTTGCAACTGTGAAACTTTCATTCTGACAAAGTATGGTTTGTCTGCAGTGTGTTGAAGAAGTGAAAACGCGAGAAGATACTATTGGTGTTAGTTTTGTGGTTCGACGACGTTGGCTCCCTCTTGTATTATATATTAGGATGTACTCGGAGATCCTCATATGTATACTTGCTTTTGCATTTGCGTTTGATTTGTCTCGTGTTTGCATTGCTCCTCACATTGTGTATGTTCTCATTATTCTCCTCACATTGTGTATGTTCTCATTATTCTTTTATTTTATTTGCTTGTTATCGTGTGCTTTATTGATATTAATATTAAGTTAGGTCAGAGGCTTCAAGCAGAATTGTAAAACGGCATTTCAAATTCTGTGACAAACAATAGCTTGCCAAAGCTTTGTGGTTACATGTACTTAATTTTAACATCTCTAATTCATGTGCCATCGATTTGGAATTGTTCATGCAACTAGTAGGTTCAAATTCCATCAGTAACATTCTTTTAATGGTAGGGGAGTGTGAATTATTATTACAATTGCTCGTTGGATGCGGCATGTTTTGGTTCTCAATTAGAAGAAGGAACTCTACTGTAACGCTTTGGTTGTTTCGAAGTGGATGGAAGAAAGTAAACAGACCAGCTTTGGTTGTTTCGAAGTGGATGGAAGAAAGTAAACAGGGTGGTGCTATTATGGGCAGATAGCCATTGAAATGGCGTTTGGCCTCCTAACCCAAACTATCAAATTTCCTTGCATCCAGGTTTGAACCCTGGTGGCCTTGTGACCCAAGGATTTGAATGCCACTGCCACCCGAAAGAGGCGCTTGCTTATCAAGTTTATTTCACTTGATGTGTTGTTTCAATAGATGGAAAAGCACTTAATTATACATTGAATTTATAGAAATTAGACTCAACAGTTGTGATGTGGCATTCGAAAAGTGGTCATGTCATCAAAAGTGAATCTAAATATATAAAAAAAATAGGGCGAACAGGGGGAACACAGGGATGAAATAAGGCATTCATCATTAAATTATAAATTAAGCAGGTTAATTACGTTTGGACCCTTTGAATTCACTCGAACTTTTTTTTTCGTCAATTCACCACTTGAATTCCCAATTTCGTTCCAATTGAATTCCCAATTTCGTTCCAATTGGTGCTTCCGTCCATGTGCCCATGGGTTCCGTCAGTTGCACTAACGGAAGCCATAGATTGACGCTCAGTTGCACTAACGGAAGCCATAGATTGACACCACGTGTTTTATTCCTGCCCGTCCATTTTTTCCATCGAAATTTATTTCCACATAGCATAATGTAAACATCAAACTCAGAGGAAAATGGCTAAATAAATAATCTGATTTACTTTCCCGTTGAACATATCATGTACATCATACAGATACATTGAAATAGCCGTTCAATTAGCAATGCATATATACCCCGATCCTTTACATATTATTCATCTTGAATCACCACCATATGTTCTTCTGTTTTGGGTACTATACTAATCAACAAGCTAGAATGGCATAAATCTCTGAAATCCTATATGTATATGCACAAAAATATTACTACAATCATACACATGCAGGAGTACCTGAACTCCTGAAGTAGCTCGACGTCCCTCCCCAATCGTCTAGCCGTACGTCCGCTGTACATGATGATACACACATGAGTCATTGCTTCTCCCTCGACTGTAACTGCACGAGTTTTCAATCCCATATATCTTAATTACTGTCATAGCTAGAGACCATTCTATCGGCACACATTCTTTACATATATAAAGGTTTATATAACTAGTGTAGTATCACTCCCATGAACAAGCAGAACAGGTACCAATCTGCTTCTTGTAATCTCCAATATTGCACATGCTCAGTGGATAAACCTATTGATGTTGCATGAGAGAATTCCATTCAACAGCTGGACTGAAATTGTTTCCCTCAGGTTGGTCTGTTCCGAAATTCAAATTTTCGATGCCTTCATTAACAAAATCTTCCATGTTTTCGTTTGATGTAAGCTTCTTGCTTGGTGGGATACAACTCCGATGCTCATCAAAGTTTTCTGCAAATTTTCTTTTTAATGGGTTCAAGAAGCTGTCAAATGAAGCAACCGGGGCCTGCAAATGCCTGCCGTCACCATTGTCGCTGTAGACCCTAGTGGAGGATGAGTAACTATCTGTGGTTTGGAAGCTTATGTTTGATGATGCTTCATTAATGCACGGAAATCCTCGAGATGAGGCAAAGATGTAAGGTAACATGGGGAAGTCATTGTACAGATAATTCTTGACCATGTCAAAGCTACTAGGATTGGGATTTGCTTGCAGCAGGTGCAGGTTGTTCATTTTTGGCAAGTAACCAGCAGCTGGTTCATAATTAGGACCATTTTGATCTTCCCAAGTGTTTCTGATGATACTGCTCTTTTGCCTGACTCGACAAAGCACCCAATCATCCAACTGCAGCAAAAGAAGTTTGCATCAATCTCTAGTGTATATTCGTCACCTTGAATTAAAAAAATATATATATATATATATAAAATTCAAAGCCCATCGATAGAAACAAGAATTTTGAAATGCATGCTTATCATCAGAACACATATTTACTTACAAGTATGAACTTAAACACTGAGGTTTCGCTCCCCATGTACACAACAAAAGATTCATATAAGCATTTCATGAACTGAAAATGAATTAAAAACTGAATCAGACTGACTCTGGTTCAATCGACATATGTATAGATATATACGTACGTACCCTCATGGATCCTTTTCGCTTGGGAGTATTCCAGATCATTGTGTCAAGCAACCTATATTCATGCATGATCCAGTCTGTTTTAATTCCTCTAGGAGGGCGTCCTTCGTAGAACACAAGCGCCTTCTTAACACCTATGCTTGCTCCCCCTGCAGCAAGGACGGGCCTGTCTGTTCCTGTCGCCTTCCAATAACCTGAAGCCGCTGCCCTGTTAGGTCTTGCTCCGTTAGGGTACTTCCTGTCCCTTGGTGTAAAGAAATACCATTCGTCCTCCCCAAACAAAGCTTTCTCTGGTTGGAAGAAATTAAATGATAAAACAAAACAAAGATATACATCTACTTTTGTAAGTTAATGACCTAGCAAATAAGAGAAAGATAAGGAAAAACAAAACTAAGAGGTGAAGTTGTTGTGTATGTACAGACTTGGAAGTTCCCATGGGTTATACTTGTACAGGTCTATATCAGCAACAACAGAAGCTGGAAGAGGACTTGAAGTGATTTTGTTCTTCAAATAATATAGTATGAGCTCCTCGTCGGATGGATGGAATCTAAATCCCGGGGGAAGTTGAATATCTAAGCTGGATTTCGTCTCCATGGAAGCAAGATTATAGTTCTTAGGTGGTGAACGAACCAAGGGAGAGGGAATCAATGGACCATACGATATTATCGATCAAGCTGGTTTTATTTTTTGTGGGTTTTGGAGCCCTATATACTGTGCAAAAGTTATATAGGATGAGTTATGACATGCACCATATTGGACATATTATGGTGGTTATAATTAAAATAAGCCTTATTATTGCACACCGTTGGTTCAAAGAAAAGAAGAGTAGAGAGCAACGCTTTTGTCCTTGGTGATGACCTCTAGTATCATGACATTCTTCCATGCATGGACCTATCAGCACTAAGTAACATATGAATAATATGTGATCAAATTTAGTGAAGATAACAGAAATTTAACTAAGCTAGATCATATTTCAAATGATCAATTATTCCTCTTAACTCAATTTGTTCATATATATTTGCATGCTAGCTGCTAACTATAATGATATGGCCACAATGCTGGAATGAGTTCAAACAGGTTCCTCCTTCCTTTCATGTGGGTTGATGCTGGGGAAAAGCCTTTTGCCGCTGATGACTTGCTACTTTCTTGCAGGGTACATCTTTTATTATACTTAATTAGCTACGAGTTAAAAATTACTACAATTGCTATAGGGTAACTTATCCTTATGCTCCCCGTGTTATTTCAAAATAGTCAGTTTGGGTATTAGGCTACAAAATGTTCAATTTACCCTCCGAGTTATTGGATTTTGGTTCAATTCGCCAACTCAATTATCCAAATTTTGTCCAAATCACCCAAAGTCAAAATTGGGCTACTCTTCACCCCAATTGGCACACGCTCGAAGCTGACGTGGCCGCGCCACGTGGCGAGGCGCGCTCAGTTGGCGCCCTTGAGTGAGGTGGTCCTATCGTAAGTCGACACGTGGCATGTGGAATCCCAAATAAACAAATATTTTGAAATATGGGGTGAATATTTTTAATATAAAAATCTAAGCAAATCATTTTTACCTCATTAATGTTGGCCTAAACTTGGATTAATCAACTCTTAAGCTTAATTAGTAAATTAACCATGCATGGTGCATAATGCATAGTGCATAATTAATTTTGATGATTAACAGACTGTCTAACATGAATACTTTTAAGTTTGCTTTCTGTTGATTAAAGATTACAGGATGGAATATGGTTTTTAGAACAACCATACTGAAAAAGTTTCTGCTGCAACCACATCTGGAACGAGCTGTCACTTTCAATTTTTCAACAACTTGCGTATGGTCCTCCAAGAATTTAAATCCCACTTCTAACGTCCAAAATTCGTGAATAAGTAAGAGGACAGATTTAATAGAAGTGAAGGAGACTTTATCACTCAACTCCCACTCAACTCGATTAGTATATATATATAAAAAAACTCCCACTCAACTCATAGAGGTGGTCCTAACTTTCTATTTTTAGTAATACTTTGCAACCAAGGAGTTGACATGGTGTTATGGTCCAAACTTGGAGTAATTGAGAACTCAAGTCAACTAGGAGTTCAAAGAACCGTTGCAACTGTTGGCCCAGAAAAGGCTAAGAAGGGGGGGTTGAATTAGCTTTTCCTCTTTTTTAGCTTTTCAGAGATTTGGCTCGACATAGAAGCCAAATGTTAAACTTAAGTGAAAATGCAAAGATGAAGACAAAAAAGCAATGGACACAAGGAATTTATAGTGGTTCCCCACTCAGGAGTACATCCACTACCTAAAGGTTCCCCCTTTAGGATTTCTAAACTATCCACTAATTTGGCTTTTACAGGCGAGCCAAATAACCTATGATACACAAGTTTTTGTGGGCTGAACTTGCTAAACCTAACCCAAAGCTGAACCTAGTTTTGTCTACCCAACAATATTATTCCCTAATCCTGCTGATTACAACCTTTCCCAAGGCAAAGCTTCAAGAGTGACTCACTCAAGAAGTTACACAAATTAAGTACAAGAATATCTCACAAGGTAAGCTCTTTTCTCAACTTAGAATCTCTTGAATGGCTAGGTTTTTTTTGCTGTGAGGCTTCAATCCTCTATTTATAGATTCTAAGGATAGGGAGGAGTGTCTTCCAACGGCTAGATTTCTTCCAAGTGGCGCACAAGTTGACTTCTTTCTTCATTTAAGAACTGTCAACATTTGGCTGTTGGCTGAACCATAACTGGTAATTACTTGGGCAGAAATTGTTCTTCAATCTTCAAACATTTTCTCCAAAAATAGAAATGAGGACCACCAGTACGTTGATGGCATGAAAGAGAGTGTGAGGACCACTTTTCTGACCGTTACTTGACTCTTAGAGGCCAAGTAAATCCGTTGTTTTAATTGCACAAAAGTTAGCTATTTTTCGGGACCACTTCTTCAACTGCCCAGACAGTGACGTTTTGGTTCGACGGAAAAGCCACGCTGAAGCCAAATCTTCAGGTATTTGGTTTCTGCCAGAAACCAAATTTTTAACAAATTCTTAAAACACACAAGGGTTTTTCATATTGTTTGTTAATCATCAAAATAATAATATAACCATTGAATACTCAACAGAAATATACTAAACAAGACCAATCTTAATTAATTGTTTAATTTAGCACTTAACACATATTTAGGCTAACAATCTCCCCTTTTTTGATGATGAAAAACATGTTGTCCATTTTGCCATTAAAACAGTGGTTAGAAATAATTTATCTGGGTAAGCAAAACTCCCCCTGTTTTAAAGCATATTTTGAGAAAATTTTAACGCAATCATTTGGCTCGATTTTTCAGCCAAATGCTCCCCCTGCGTATATGCATCGTATACTAAAAATGCTAAAGGCTTTTAGCCAATAACTCCCCTTGCATAAGAGCATAGTATACAAGTTTCTCTTGTATGATTTCATACATAAATTTCACCTGCAAAAAAATTCTCAACATAACATTTGGCTTAACCATGAGCCAAATATATCATCGATTAACAGCATTATAAGCGCATGAGTATTTCCCGCAATAGGCATTTGGCTTTTCATATGAGCCAAAATTTTTAACATTATACGCTCATCGACACTCATCGACATTTGGCTGCTCCACTGAGCCAAATGTTGTTCCCTGCATAAAAAATTTCCATACACAGAATATATCGCAACAGCAGTAGAACAAATAACTGTAAGTTTCCCTAGAGCTATTATGACATTCATAATATGCACAACAAGCAGCGGAAAGACCGGAAACATGCCTAGAACCACATGTGAAGCTACAAGACCGAATAATAATTTTTACATACCTGTAGTATTAGGATCTTTCACCTAATTGCTGGATGGAATCAGCAAGAGCAAGACAACGGCCTGGCTCCTCTACGGTATCCATACGAACCGTGATTTAGCTTGAATCGTCACACGATCCAACTCCCGAGCTCACCCGAACCGATGTGCTAGCAATAGTTTACGGGATCAAGTGTGTTTTTTTGGGGTGCTTGTGCTTTTGCTTCTTTCACAAAGAAGTAGAGAAGTTCAGAGAGTGTTTTTGGGTGCTGCCAAACGTGGTAAGAGGCAGAAGAGAGAATTATGATCTGATCACTAAACACTCCACTAATCCCCTCAATTAGTGCAAGCAAATGGCCAACACTAATGGCCCATGACAATGACCTCTCATCATCATGCTTTCACTATTCACACAATCAGACACAAACACTCACTAAGCCACTAACTCAGGTCAATAATTCTGCTAATTACTGTCCCAAAACGACCCTGGTTCAACCATGGTCCAACCTTGGTTCAACCACGGTCCAACCATGGTCCAACCACGGTTCAACCACCTGCTCGAATCAACGGTTCTATGTGTGTGACCCTGTAGGCACTTGTAACATCCGGCAATAATTATAAAATCCCATTTTATAATTATAAACAAAGAGCGGCGTCTAGCAACACATCATTGCTACCCGAACGACAAGATCAGTACTGATTCTCTATGCCTCGGAATATGTCATCGTCCCTTCGTCCCATTATCAAGATCAAACACGAGACATGGATTATGTCAATCTCGTATATGTTTAATCTATGTTTCTTGATCCTCGAGTTAACTGTATAAAACGGATACCCGTGATATCACCATATCACCTAATCCGAGCATGGCCATGCATTTAACAGTTCAACTCTATCAAGAAACCATACGATAATATACCCGTTATATGGGTCGGACGAATTCCCTCTTGATCAATCAAAGCCCACTACATACTCATCATATACCCAATGATTACCCTTATGTCCACCCAGTTACGGGTGACTAGGAATAATATCAAAGTACATGATTCATATGTTGGATACCTTGACGATCTCAGGTCGGAGGACAGTACATCTATAAGAACCACTAATGACATACATATAACGTTCCATGTAGGGTTCTTATGTGGGTCGGTCCAGTC
>JAKUCV010000249.1:63306-170869 GCA_028386065.3 Turnera subulata | reverse complement strand
AACATTTGTTCTTTATTACAAATGAAAATCCTTTCTTGTCCAAACAAGATACAGAAATCAAATTTCTGCTTATGGAAGGTACAAAATAACAATCATCAAGTTCCAAAACCAAGCCACTAGGTAAAGATAGAAAATAAGTCCCTACGGCTAATGCAGCAACTCTTGCTCCATTCCCGACACGCAGGTCTATCTCACCTTTCGCCAATCTTCTACTCTTTCTTAGTTCCTGCACATTTACACAAATGTGAGAAACACATCCGGTATCTAATACCCATGATGCAGAAGTAGAAATATTAGCTTCTATAACGAAAATACCTGAAGTAGAAGTCTCACTTCCCTTCTTGTTCCTTTTTACCTCTTCTAGGTAAACTGGGCAGTTGTGTTTCCAATGGCCCGGTTTGTTGCAATGGAAACAATGTCCATCCTTTGCAACTCCACCCTTGGGTTTGAGCACATGATCACAAGGAGAAGCACAAGCACCAAACCTTTTGGCAACCTTCTTCTTCTTGTTGAACTTTGCCTTACCCTTTCCTTTGCCCTTACCAATCATCAATATGTTGGATTTATTTGTCCTTATTTGTTGCTCAGCTGTTCCCAACATATTGAGCAACTCGGACAAGGACTTGTCAAGATGGTTCATGTTGAAGTTCATGACAAATTGGTTGTAGCTGTCCAGCAACGATTGCTAGACAAGGTCTACAGCCAATTCCTTTTGCAAAGGAAACCCTAGACCCTCAAGGCTTTCAATGTATCCGATCATTTTCAGCACATGAGGTCTAACGGGTGATGATTCAGCCATTCTGCATTGGAATAATGCTATAGAGGTCTCATACCTCTCATGCCTAGCTTGCTCCTCAAAGAGCATTTTGAGGTGTTCGATCATATCGAACACCCCCATTGGCTCATGTTGTTTCTGAATCTCAGATTCCATAGCCATAAGCATGAAGCATGCAACATCCAATGCATCATCAAGATGCTTCTTGTAAGCCTCTCTTTCTGCCCTTGGTGCACTAGGCGCCGGTTCGTTCGGAACAGGCCCTTCGAGGACGTACAGTTTCTTTTCTTGTCTGAGGACAATCCTCAGATTGCGATACCACTTTAGGAAATTGTTCCCATTAAGTTTCTCCTTCTCAAGGACTGATCGCAATGACAATGTACCTGTGTTTTGTGCCATGGTAATTCTACAACAAAGATCAACTCACACAAATAAGAATCATGCATACATAAATCATTTAATAAGGAATTTAATTAAATGATACTCCTACTATGAATCAATAAAACAACAAGTAGGCCAAGACCCACATTTCACTACAACATAAGTCAGCTTTGGCTGATAAACTTACATCATAGCTATTTAGGTAGACAACTCTTGTCAATTACATCTCTATGTAACTCTTGGATAGTTGAGTGAACAACACCTTGTCCAAGTCTATCTTATAGACATTGCTCAACCCTTGCCTCTAGGTCCTTAATCCTATTAAGATAACCTAGTTAAGTCCACACCCACAATAAGCAGTCGAGATATTACAATTATCCACTCGCACCTTCTTAGGATAAACAATGGCACCTTGCTTTGGCAGAGAACTACCAATTGTTGATCTTAAGCTTGATGAGTGCTTATATGGAAGGCAACTAAGAACTTAATATTTTACATCAACATATGTTCATATATTACATGCATATAATCAACAAATTATATATCTCATATTCAATAACAATGCATCATACGCAATATAAGCCGCTACGCAGAGGTAGCACGGTGGTCCCGCTAGCCGGTTAGCGGGCGGGGTCGAGGGGCAGCGCCCTTGCCAGGGCTCGGGGCGGAGCCCCGACCCAAAAATTATATGCATGTGGATGTTTTGAGAATCTGATTCTCCCAACTATTTGGCCGAGCCTCAAGAACATCGATGTTCTCCCTTGAACAACGATGTCTAATCGTCTCTGGAACTCAAGAACATCGATGTCCTGTCATGAACATCGATGTCCTTGAGGCTCTGGAAGTCCAAACTATTTGGCAGAGCTCAAGAACATCGATGTTCAACTCTTGGACATCGATGTTGGCAAGTTTCAACGGTTCATTGGCCTCTGGAACTCATGAACATCGATGTTCAACTCTTGGACATCGATGTTGGAAAGTTCCGAAAGTCCAAAATCTTGGCAGTGGTTTTAAACATCGATGTCTAACCTTTAAACATCGATGTTTGAGACTTCTGGAACACAAGGACATCGATGTCCTGTCATGAACATCGATGTCCATTGGTCTCTGGAATCTCAAACCAAGCTCACAGGGCTCTTGGACATCGATGTTCAAACTTGAACATCGATGTTCGTGGGACTCTGCCAAGGCCAACCTCATGGAACATCAATGTTGTACCACATAACATCGATGTCCAGTGGGCTCGGCCAAGGCTAATTTCATGTGGACATCGATGTCCATCTTATGAACATCGATGTCCTGGCCCTGCAGCACTAGAACGACCATCGTTCCTTACATAAACCGACGATCGATTTTTGTTTCGTCGAACCCCTTCGACTTACTGCCAATTTCTCCTTGATTGATATCACATACCAATCAAGTTCTTGATGTCAAAACACTTTCGACACAAACCATCATCAACATATATATATTGAAATCAACATATTATGATCATGCTACATCATATATAACACATCATATATATTTGCATGAACATATCAACATATGCACATAAATTCGATTTAGAGCTTCACAAGAGGCTCCGCTACCACTGTAAGTTTCCCTAGAGCTATTATGATATTCATAATATGCACAACAAGCAGCGGAAAGACCGGAAACATGCCTAGAACCACATGTGAAGCTACAAGACCGAATAATAATTTTTACATACCTGTAGTATTAGGATCTTTCACCTAATTGCTGGATGGAATCAGCAAGAGCAAGACAACGGCCTGGCTCCTCTACGGTATCCACACGAACCGTGATTTAGCTTGAATCGTCACACGATCCAACTCCCGAGCTCACCCGAACCGATGTGCTAGCAACAGTTTACGGGATCAAGTGTGTTTTTTTGGGGTGCTTGTGCTTTTGCTTCTTTCACAAAGAAGTAGAGAAGTTCAGAGAGTATTTTTGGGTGCTGCCAAACGTGGTAAGAGGCAGAAGAGAGAGTTATGATCTGATCACTAAACACTCCACTAGTCCCCTCAATTAGTGCAAGCAAATGGCCTACACTAATGGCCCATGACAATGACCTCTCATCATCATGCTTTCACTAATCACACAATCAGACACAAACACTCACTAAGCCACTAACTCAGGTCAATAATTCTGCTAATTACTGTCCCAAAACGACCCTGGTTCAACCATGGTCCAACCTCGGTTCAACCACGGTCCAACCACACCCGGTCCAACCATGGTCCAACCACGGTTCAACCACATAGAATCAACGGTTCTATGTGTGTGACCCTGTAGGCACTTGTAACGTCCGACAATAATTGTAAAATCCCATTTTATAATTATAAACAAAGAGCGGCGTCTAACAACACATCATTGCTACCCGAACGACAAGATCAGTACTGATTCTCTATGCCTCGGAATATGTCATCGTCCCTACGTCCCATTATCAAGATCAAACACGAGACATGGAATATGCCAGTCTCGTATATGTTTAATCTATGTTTCTTGATCCCCGAGTTAACTGTATAAAACGGATACCCGTGATATCACCATATCACCTAATCCGAGCATGGCCTGCATTTAACAGTTCAACTCTATCAAGAAACCATACGATAATATACCCGTTATATGGGTCGGACGAATCCCCTCTTGATCAATCAAAACCCACTACATACTCATCATATACCCAATGATTACCCTTATGTCCACCCAGTTACGGGTGACTAGGAATAATATCAAAGTACATGATTCATATGTTGGATACCTTGACGATCTCAGGTCGGAGGACAGTAACATCTATAAGAACCACTAATGACATACATATAACGTTCCATGTAGGGTTCTTATGTGGGTCGGTCCAGTCCACAAGTTCTCTAACTTGTACCCGTATGTAGAATTCATATCACATATGCAATTCTCAACATACGCTAGTCTTAATTTATTATTACAACCCATCCATAATAATAATCGACTAGGGACATTTAAGAATATATCAAATATAATCTAGGGTTATAAATATGTGCAAGCAATTATCTCATAATCATATTTATTGGAATAACCTCAAAGTATATACATGACTACAATCATCCATAGATTGGCTTTTGGGCATATAACTAACAATAACAACATTTATCTCCTCCTTTTGACATCAGCAAAAACCAATAAGAGCCAAATGAGAAAATAGATAGCATCATAAAAACCAAAAGTAAAGCCAAATATTCGACTTACAAACCAAATATAAGCAGTAGGAATAAAATAAAGTACTTATGCAAAATAGATAAAAAGAGTACTGATGGGGAATGCAATGCATGACCTAAAGCATCAGATCAGTTGGAGGATCATTCATCATCAGAAGCATCACGAGAGATAGTAGCAGTAATTTGGTCGAGCTTTGCAAAGATCTTTTTCTGAGACTTCTTCATTTGGCTGCGGATAGAGGTGACTTCATCCTTTAATTCACTGATTTCACCCTTGAGAGTAGTCACTTGCTCTGACACATCACCAATTTTCAAACCCTTTCCAGCAAATTTGGTCACAGAATACTCACCAGCAGGATTTGGCTTGATAGACATTTTAGCCAAAGTATCAGAATTGATCTTCTTGAGAACAATTGGCTTATCAGTAAGAGTAGGAGTGACCTTCAATTTCTTGGCCAGTAGTGTAATCAGAGATCCATGAGAATGCTCCTTGTAAAGGGCCATGAGATGAAGGATAAGTGTACCAAAGCATATAGAGGATTTCTTGATGAGGCTTGCCAAAATCCATTGATCAAGTTTCTTGATCACTGTCCGAGAGTTCTTCCTTGGCATGATAACTCGAGTCAGCGTATACATCAGAGCTCTGTCTCTGAGTTTCAAACTGTTGTAATGACCCGACTCAAGGCTATTGAAGAGAATCTAGTTCTGCTTGGAGTGACATGGAGTTTTGGGAATGTTAATTGGAGTCCCGGATGCTGAATCATAGAATCTGATCTCCCATGGTTTGATTTTCAGCACTTCGCAGATCAACTCTGTTGTCACCTTGATTCTCTTGCCTTTGATGGTTGTCTTGATGCACTCAACTAGCCCCTTATTTCCATACTCAATGGTCATGTTGTCATAGAAATCCTTCATAAGAACTTCATAACCTTGTACCTTCAAAGTGGCTAAGGTTTCAAGAGTAGCATCCTTCAGCAGCTTTGTTACTCCAATGGCCTTAAAATCATCAAGCTCCATTGTATAGGTTGGAGTATGAGTGAAATATTTCTTCTTAGGCCTCTTCTTGAATCCGAATTTGGACAGATTCTTGAGCTTTCTCTTGGCTGGTGTAGGAGTAGCTTCTTCTTCATTCTCGGACTCCTCATCCTTTTCTTCCTCATCTTCATCCTTGTCGGATTCTCCATCATCATCTTCATTTTTATCCTCATCTTCTTCACTGTTATCCTCATCATCATCTTTTCTCTTCTGAATTCTGCTCATTGTCATTATCATTTGGCTCTTCATCACTCTGCTTGGCTCCTGAGCTCTCTTGCTCTTCGTCATCTCTCTTCCTCTTTCTGGAATCATCATGGACAGGTGAGTTCTCACTGTGGATCTCATCATCAGAATCCACCTCCACAACCTTTTCTCCAAGCTTCTTTCCTCCTCTTCCAAACACTGTCTTCACACGAGTGCTTGGCCTGACATGTCTTGCTCGAGAGACTTGGGTGGCTGGAGTATGAGCCAAATGTTTTGGCATCTTTGGCTTAGGTGCATCAGACTTTGTCTTGGAACTCTCTGCCTCTGGTTCAATGCTTGGGTTAACCTTCTCTGTGGCAAATTTGTCTCAGGCTGAGCCAAATCTCCTTCTGGCAGCAAGCTCTCGTCTTTTTTTGGCTTTTCCTCAATAGATTTGGCCTTCTCAACAGTCTGGGCCAAATCTTCCTTCTCCTCTTCATCAACCTGTTTGGCCACTTCTTTTGCAATTTCAGCAACATGTACCAGATCATCGGTTACATCCTTGTCTTCCACAGAAATTGGAATCCCAGTTGGGATTTCATCATCAATCTCAGCACTTTTTCCCTTCTCTGTCTCTTCTGTCACTTTTAGTTCTCCGGATTTGGCTTCTTCATCAGCCAAGCTCTGTTCTTCTACATGAGTACTGGATTTGGCTCACACAGTAGCTAAATTGTCAACTTCAGTGTTCTTCATGTGAACCACCTAGTTCCTTTATCTTCTCCTCATAGAACTCCTCTGCATCTTTTTCTGGAGGAGGCACAAGTGACCTCACAAAGCAGCAATCAAATTGGTTTTGGCTTTTGGTGAGCCAGAACCCTCATCTACACTCAAAGGCTTAACCTTTCACTCGATTCAACCCTTTTTACAACAGCAGCATCAGATTTGGCCTTTGCCAAACCAGAACCCTCACCAACACAATCAACAGATTTTTCAATAGTCATGACAGTACTATCGACTACAGCATTCCTAGCATCTGATTGAGTATCAATCGATCTTACCAAGGTCTTATCAGCAACATACACCTCTCCAGAACTTGAAACTTGAACACTAAAAGGTTCAGAGGTTAAAATACCCGTTTCAAAGATGTTCCCTGGTGGTGCTTCTTCAAGGTTGAATGCATGCACCTTGGAATCTGATTCTCCTCCTGGAGGCACCATTGCTTCTTGGGTCTGAGCCCCAAGTTTAAGTTTCTCGATTTGAACAACTGCCTCTCTTTCAAGTGAAGTGAGGTCAGGGCTTGCTTTCTCTTCCTTTTCCTTGCCTTTTTTCTTCTCTGGTGTTGTGGTCCTCTTGAACACTGGTTTTGCAGCATCAGCCTTGGGTCTCCCTTTTAGGGATGCTGGTGGTTTCGGTGGTTTTTGTTTCGAGGGTGTCTCCTTGAGATTTTTCCCTTTATTGGTTCTCATAGTGGTAAGTGTTTTTAGGGTTTGAAGTGTTTGTGTTTCAGAGAAAAACTGAGAAGGGAAGTTGAGGGGAAAGTGGGTAATGGTGGAGAGAGAGATAATCATGGGTTCTTAAAACCGGAAGTGGTCCAACTACCATAAATGAACCGCTTGCTTTTCAGTTATTCCTTTTTTTTTTTTGACAGATATGGGACACCACATATAGCCGTTGCCTCAGATGTTGTCTAGTTGACTTTGTACTCTCTTTCTTCTGTCTTTTGTCCACTGGATAATAGGTTTTGGCTCGTCCATGAACCAAACACTACAGCTCTTTCTCCTTGATGCCTTTGATGATTAGATGACAGCCACGATGTGTCCTCATATGCTCATATGCTTAGTGCAGGTGTGAGATGTGTGACAATTGAGTATATTCTAAGTGCATATGTGTGTGATTTATTATGATATGCATGAACACATAAAAACCAAATGTGGAGCCAAATCAGAATACTTAAGATATATTGAAAATACCAAGTTCGTGTCTGATTTTGGTGAACTGATCTTCCTTCAATGGTTTGGTAAAGATATCAGCCAGTTGATTCTCAGTTCTCACAAACTCAATGGCCACATCCTTCTTCAACACATGGTCTCGAATAAAATGATGTCTCACTTCAATATGTTTGGTTCGAGAGTGTTGCATCGGGTTCTTAGTTAGATTGATGGCACTTGAGCTGTCACAAAAGATAGGAACACACTTGAAAGTTAGTCCATAATCAGCAAGTGTTTGTTTCATCCATAGCACTTGTGCACAACATGCACCAGCTGCCACATATTCAGCCTCGGTTGTGGAGGTAGTAACTGAATTTTGCTTTTTACTTGACCAAGATACAAGTGATTGTCCAAGTAGTTGACAAGTACCACTTGTACTTTTTCTATCAAGAGTGCACCCTGCAAAGTCTGCATCTGAGTAGCTTGTTAGTTCAAAAGAGTTCACATTAGGATACCACAAGCCTAAAGATGATGTTCCTTTTAAGTACTTGAAGATGCGCTTGATAGCTTTAAGATGAGATTCTTTTGGGCATGATTGAAATCTAGTACACAAGCAAACACTACACAAAATGTCTGGTCTTGTAGCTGTAAGGTAAAGAAGACTACCTATCATGCTTCTTCATAATTTTACATCAACATCCTTATCATTCTCATCCTTGTCAAGTTTGGTGCTAGTGCTCATTGGTGTCGGACTAGTTTTAGCTTCTGTCATGCCAAATCTTTTCAGCAACTCTCGTGTGTATTTTTCTTGGTTAAGAAAAATCCCACCATTGAGTTGCTTAACTTGAAACCCCAGGAGGAAATATAATTCTCCCATCATGCTCAATTCAAACTCGTTGTGCATAAGCTTTTCAAATTCTTGACAAAGAGATTCATTAGTTGCACCAAATAGAATGTCATCAACATATATTTGCACAATAATGATATCATCTTTGTTTGATTTCACAAATAAAGCTGAGTCTACCTTTCCTCTTGTAAAGTATTGTGAAATCATATATGAGCTTAATCTATCATACCAAGCCCTAGGTGCTTGCTTAAGACCATATAATGCTTTTTTTAATTTAAACACATGTTGTGGATGCTCATGATTTTTGAATCCTGGAGGTTGTTCTACATATACTTCTTCCATGATATATCCATTTAGAAAAGCACTTTTGACATCCATTTGATAGAGTTTGAAAGATTTGAATGATGCAAATGCAAGCAACATACGAATGGATTCAAGTTTAGCTACTGGTGCAAAGGTCTCATCATAATCAATACCTTCCTCTTGATTGTACCCTTGTGCAACCAATCGAGCTTTATTTCTTACCATAGTTCCTGATTCATCATGCTTGTTTCTGAAGACCCATTTGGTTCCAATGATAGGAAGGTCTTTAGGCCTTGCAACAAGCTCCCACACATTATTCCTCTCGAACTAATTAAGCTCTTCTTGCATTGCCATCACCCAATTTTCATCATGTATGGCTTCATTGGCATTTTTGGGCTCAACTTGAGACAAAAATGCAAGATGTGTATTGATATTTTGTAATCTGGATCTTGTGGTTACTCCTCTTCTAGGATCACCTAAAATGGCCTCTGTTGAGTGTCCTCTAGGTGCTTGCACCTCTGAGTTTCTCGGCTGTGAACATGAGCCAGATTCCAGAACATTTGGCTGCACACTGCTGTTCTGAACATTTTGCTCAGGAGAAGCCAAATGCTATTGATTCTCAATTGGATCAGAAATTTGCACATCTTTTGCCTCATCAATATCAATAACCTGTGGCTGATTCTCAGAAGTAAACTCAACATCTGTATCATCACTAAGATCATTCAAGTTAATCTCATCAAACACCACATGCATGGATTCTTCAACAACCATGGTTCTTTTGTTATATACCCTATAGGCTTTACTACTCAAAGAATAACCAAGGAATATACCATCATCAGACTTAGCTTGAAACTTATCTAAATTATCTTTAGTATTCAGGATGTAACACTTGGAGCCAAATGTGCGAAAGTATGCAATATTTGGCTTTCTATCGTGCCAAATCTTATAAGGTGTCTTTTCAATTAATGGACGCAAAGAGACTCTATTTAGGACATAGCATGCTGTGTTCACACCCTCATCCCAGAAATAAGCAGGTAACTTATACTCATTAAGCATAGTTCTAGCCATTTCTTGTAAGGTTCGATTCTTCCTTTCCACAACCCCATTTTGTTGAGGTGTTCTAGGAGTCGAAAATGTGTGTTCAATGCCATTTTGCTCACAGAATTGATTGAAGATGGAATTATCAAATTCTCCTCCATGATCACTTCTGATTTTAGATATTTTATACCCTTTTTTATTTTGCAGCTTCCTAGTTAAAGAATCAAATTCTTGACATGCATGATCTTTTTGAGAAAGAAATAAAACCCAAGTGAATCTAGAATAATCTTCAACAATAACAAATGCATACTTTTTACCGTCATAACTCACAGTTCTCATAAGACCAAAAAGATCAATATGTAGAAGTTCAAGAGGTCGAGAAGTCGATACCACATGTTTTGGCTTAAATGAACTTTTGATTTGTTTACCGAGATGACATGCACGACATTTGGTTTCTGCCTCGAAATTTAGTTTGGGCAGACCATCGACCAAATCCTTCTTTGACAAATTTGAGATAAGTTCAAGAATTGCATGCCTTAGCCTCCTGTGTCATAGAGTTGCAGTATCTGTTCTTGCACTAAAACACTTAATTTCAGGATTAGTAACATCATTTAAACATATGGAATATAGATTACCAATCCTCTTTCCAATAAACAAGATATTCTCATCATCAACTCTACTCACAAGATATCTAGATGATTCAAAAGTAACTCTGAATCCTTTGTACTTAAGATTATCAACAAGTAACACATGCTCAATAGTTGGGTTAGTGCCAATCTTACCAATACCAAGGATTTTTCCTTTAGAACTATCACCAAATGTAACATTACCTCGGTGTTTTGAGAGAAGGGATGTAAATTTTAATGGGTCACCTGTTATATGACTTGAACAACCACTGTCCAGAACCCATTCATCCCTTGCATCCTGTCAAATGGTCAAGTTGTAGGCATCAAAACTAACTTGGGTCCATCAGGGTTAGATTTGGCTCCTTTCGGAACCCAAATATATTTAACATGATTGTTTCTCTTCCTATGAAAGCATGATCTGATCATATGACCAACATTTCCACAGTAATAGCATGTGATATCAAGTCTATGTGAGTGCTCATGATGTCCATGCCTAGGATGTCCATGATATCTAGGTCTATATTGTGATCTAGATTCAGCCTTGACAAATTTAACTAGCAGATTTGGCTTGTTAAAAGCCATATGTGTAGCGCCTATTCCACTTTTATCTAGTGAATGCCTTTGTTGTCCTAGCAACAGATTCAGGCTATCTCTTCCATTAGTAAACTTCTCTAGAGAACATTTTAGATCATCTACTTCAACCTTTAGAGCATCAGTCTTTTGAATCATCTCTTCACACTTGCTCAAATTACTAGCTAGCTTTTTCTCAAGATCTTCATATGCATTTTGAGCAGCAAGTTTCTCTTTCTTTAATGACTCACAAATAGATAAACTTTCAGCATATGCACGCTCAAGAGTTCCATATGCAGTTTTGTGAGATGCATGATCAAATTCAAGCAGATCAATGCGTTTCTTATATGAAGCATTCTTCCTAAGTGCTTGCTCACACTTATCATGCAATTCTTCAATTGCATCTTGAAGTTCATCAAAAGTATAGTCAAGAGAATCATTTACCTCATCATCTTCTCGAGCCATTAAGCATAGATTTATTGCTTCATCAGAATCAGAGTCACTTGATGAATCCAAATCATCCCATGCTGACATAGCCTTCTTTCCTTTGTTTCTAGGGAAATCAGATTTGGCTTTTTTGTAAGGACATTCTGACTTGATATGGCCCGGACGATTGCAGCCAAAACACACAGGTGAGTCTTTCTTTTGTTCACTTGATTTTGCACCTTGGAAGCTCTTTCCTTTCATTTGCTTCCTCTTTCGAAGAAATTTGACAAACTTCCTGGTGATCAGTGCCATATCCGCATCATTGTACTCATCACTAGACTCTTGGTCCGCCTTAAGAGCCAAATCTTTCTTCTTTTGATTCTTTTGGTTCCAGCTTAGAGCCATGAACAATAAGCTTGCCAATAAGCTCATCATAGGTGAGAACGTTCAGATTCTGAGCTTCTTCAATAGCTGTGACCTTTGGCTCCCACTCCTTAGGTAGAGAACTAAGGATCTTTGCCACTTTATCTCTATGAGTGACGGGCCTACCAAGTAGAGCTAAACCATTGCAAAGAATAGTGAAGCGTGTATCCATTTCTTGCACAGTTTCTCCAGCAGCCATTTGGAAGAGCTCATAGTCCCTCATTAGGCAATTGAGCCGAGACTCCTTTACTTGATTGGTTCCTTCATGTGTGACACAAAGAAGCCTCCAAATTTCATAGGCTGTGCCACAAGAGCTAACTCTTTGAAACTCACTTTCACTTATACCACAAAGTAGTATATTTTTGGCTTATGCATCAAGCTTAGCTCTCCTTAGCTCATCTTTAGACCAGAATTGCATGTCTCTTTGAGGTCTGGCATAGGGACTCTGAACAATATTCCACATCTCAAGATCTTTCCCTTCAAGGAAGATCTTCATCCTAAACTTCCAATAGTCAAAGTTCACTCCATCAAAGTATAGAGCTTTGTTGACACTTGTACCTTCAAAAGCCATGATCTNGGGGGGGGTGGGTTTGAATTAGCTTTTCCTCTTTTTCGGCTTCTCAGAGATTTGGCTCGACACATAAGCCAAATGTTAAACTTAAGTGAAAATGCAAGGATGAAGACAGAAAAGCAATGGACACAAGGAATTTATAGTGGTTCCTCATTCAGGAGTACATCCACTACCTAAAGGTTCTCCTTTTAGGATTTCTAAACTATCCACTAATTTGGCTTTTACAGGCGAGCCAAATAACCTATGATACAGAAGTTTTTACGGGCTAAACTTGCTAAACCTAGCCCAAAGCTGAACTTAGCTTTGTCTACCCAACAAGATTGTCCCCTAATCCTGCTGATTATAACCTTTCCCAAGGCAAAGCTTCAAGAGTGACTCACTCAAGAAGTTACACAAATTAAGCACAAGAATATCTCACAAGGTAAGCTCTTTTCTCAACTTAGAATCTCTTGAATGGCTAGGTTTTTTTTTTCTGCTGTGAGGGTTCAATCCTCTATTTATAGATTTTAAGGATAGGGAGGAGTGTCTTCCAATGGCTAGATTGCTTCCAAGTGGCGCACAAGTTGAGTTCTTTCTTTATTTAAGAACTGTCAACATTTGGCTGTTGGCTGAACCATAACTAGTAATTACATGGCCAGAAATTGTTCTTCAATCTTCAAAAGGTTTCTCCAAATATAGAAATGAGGACCACCAGCACGTTGATGGCATGAAAGAGAGTGTGAGGACCACTTTTCTGACCGTTAGTTGACTCTTGGAGGCCAAGTAAATCCGTTGTTTTAATTGCACAAAATTCAGCTACTTTTCGGGACCACTTCTTCAACTGCCCAGACAGTGACATTTTGGTTCGACGGAAAAGCCACGCTGAAGCCAAATCTTCAGGTATTTGGTTTATGCCAGAAACCAAATTTTCTGCAAATGCTTAAAACACACAAGGGCTTTTCATATTGTTTGTTAATCGTCAAAATAATAATATAACCATTGAATACTCATCATAAATATACTAAACAAGATCAGTCTTAATTAATTACTTAATTAAGCACTTAACACATGTTTAGGCTAACAGCAACAACTTTCCCCCCAACTCAGATGCTATAAAAGAGGGTCTGTCCATAACACCTCTGAAGATTATCCCAGCAATTGTGCAAAAATCTGAGTTCATACTTGTGCTTATAATTGTGGTTTCAAAATTTGATTTTTCTACTTGTATTGCAAAACACATTCAAAGGGTTGTTTGTAAGCAAGTCTTGGTTTAGATTTGCTGGGCACTCAAGTCTAGGATTAGATTTGAGGATATGTTAGAGCTGCTTAGCCTGTGAAAAGCTTGTAAAGTTTTGAGCTTAACTTAGAAAAGCTTGTGTTTGTAAAGATTAAGGTTGAACCCGCAAAAACCTAAGTATAGTGAGTGTTTGAAATCCTAAAGGAAGAAACCTTTAGGTAGTGGAGGTACCTAGTGAGGGGGAACCACTCTAAATTACTTGTGTTTGCTTTTCTTTCCTTACCTCATCCGTATTCTTACTTTAAACACTCATCAAGCCTTACCTGAATCTGGTTTCACAAAAGCCATTTCTTTACTGTTTGAAAAAGTTTTAAAGCCTAATTCACCCCTTCCCTCGTAGGCACCTTTGGGCCTATAATATTTTATTACCCAGATAAATAAAATAATTTAACTAAAAATATTATTTATCTCCCATATTTTATTAAATATGAAAACATAAGAAATTATATATATTTTTTATTTTAAAAGGGTCTGTGATAATATTTACTCTTAGTCAGGTATTGATTTTTTTACTTTTCATCCAACAACATAATTTTAAATATCTAAAAAACTAACTAATTAGAAACCTAACATCTAAATACACCAATTTAATACCGATAAGGAATTTTTTGTATAGTAATATCCGGATAAAAAAATTAATTTAACTTAAAATATTATTTATTTCTCATATTTTTGAATATGAAAAATAAAAAATATTTTTAAGAAAATATGTAATAATAATTAACCTAATATTTGTTGGCCTAAGGTCGGAATAGCATATGGTTTGTGTTAAGTATTTTTTATAGTCTTGATTAAGTACGCTAACAGAGGATTTTGATTATGTGTAGACTAGTAGTTGATTTAGTTTTAATCATGTGTCTTAATCCTCGTTATGCTTAGCTATGTTTTGATGCTAACAAACTTTTGAAGTTTCAGATTTGTTTATTCACCCTTAGCATGCATGTGATACTGTGGGAGTTTGTGTGTAGTGGGATTGTGCTTTGTGCAAAGTGGCCATGAGAGGTCATTTTCATGACCTTAGGTATTGTAACATGTGAACCCTATTGCTTTATGATTATGAATTAACAATTCCTACATCTTAACAATAAAATGTTCAATCCGTGATCAAACCCTTGGAAGATGGAGTAAGTGGAATTGAAGAATGTGATAGTGGTGATGAAAGGTCGCTTTCATAAAAAAGCTACCATGTTACTTTG
Organism: Turnera subulata; assembly: GCA_028386065.3. Lineage (NCBI taxonomy): Eukaryota > Viridiplantae > Streptophyta > Magnoliopsida > Malpighiales > Passifloraceae > Turnera > Turnera subulata. Next base: position 156,097 of record JAKUCV010000249.1, on the reverse strand, counting down.
GCTTGTTTAATCTCTATGGTCATTGGTCAAGTAACCTAGTATCCTACCATTTCTGGAGTCTGAATCAGTGTTAAAAGCTACCTTAAACGGATCAAATGTCAGAGGATTCAAAATTCCTAGCTCCAACATAGGACTGTGCTAAACAATGACAACAATGACAAAAAGTTGTTGAATGGAGTGTCTCGTGCCAGAACGTGAAAGTGACAACAGGTAAAAGAAACGTTGACAATCTGGCGCCTTCCATACAAATCTGAGAGTGACAGGGATTGATGAAAGTTTGCTTTCTTTGGTCTTTGTGTAAAGCTAACCCATTACTAAGAAGTCAAAAAAACCTAGTACTCTATACTTGTGAAACTACACATGATGATTCAAATAAGTTGCAGCTTCCTCTCTTAACATTCATATGAAATCAGCATGTGAGCAACAACATTGATCTTCATAAAAGGTGCTGAGTGAGAGTAAATACTCAGGGATTTGAACGTTGTGGCGCCTTTCATGCCAAAACTCGATGCAACAGACAGTGACACATAGTTGTTACTTTTGGAGGCTTATTCCCCCTTGCCTCTATATAAGGAAGACTAATTGATGAAGAATTGTAGAGATGCCAATGGGGAAAGAAATGAGAAATTAGTTGCAGCTCTCCTCCTAAGCTTGAGTGTTCAAAATATCCTTGTGCATTACTTGTAAATTTCTTGAGTAAGTCACTCATGATGATATCTTGAGAGAGGATTATATCTTAGACAAGCTTATTAGTATCTTATGTGTTGATTAGTGATAAGCAAAGTTAGGATTACCTTTGAGAGAAGGTTTGCAAGTTGCACCTTAGAAAAACTTGTGAGGGAAAGGCTTTGTTGGTTTGTCTTGAAAGAAACCAATGGAGTGAGGTAGGATAGGTGATATCTTACTGGGAAATTTAAAAGCAAAGCTTAGATTGGCTTTGTGGGTATGAGAGGTTAGAGCTTAGTCTAGGTAAAAGCTTGTACTATAGGTTATTGGTTGATCCTGTAAAAACCAAGGTTAGTGGAGGTTTAGAAATCTCAAGGAGGACTCCTTCAGTAGTGGATGTAGTCCTTTGTGGCGAACCACTATAAATCCTTTGTGCCAATCTCCTCCTCTCTTTACTTAAGTGTGTTATTAACTGTCCAGCTCTGATACTAAGTCGATTTGGCATTAGAGACGCCAAATCGGCGATTAAGCAAAAATGGCTAATTCACCCTCCCCCCCTCTTAGCCAACTTGGACCCACAATTGGTAGCGGAGCTGCGTTCTCTGTACATCGATTAATGTCCTGGAGATAAAGATCAAGGCTTTAGAGGGTTGCAACATCAAGAAAGTTCCTTATTATTTTGTGGTGTGAAGTTTGGCCACTAGAAGTTTCGGCCATAGATCTTTTGTAGATTATCAAGGTCTGGAGAAGTGGATTTTTTGTGTAAAATTCCTAGCCAAGACCAGCCAAAGACATGAAGCTCTAGTCAAAAGAAGAATTGAAGAAAGCAATGCTTAATGCTAAAGCTAAGAACTTCCTTCGATTTGGCATCAATGAAGCCACATTGGAAAGAGCACAGTCTTGTGCAACAATCTATGAGTTTTGGAGTCTCCTTGCATCATTCACGATGGCACAATTCAATTCAAGGAGTACAACCCAAATCAATTGTTGAAGGATTCTAAGTTCTATCCAGTGTTGTCTAGAGAACACACTCAATGAAACACCCGTGTCCCAATTTTATAATAAAATACTTAAACTTATGGAAATTACCAAAATACCCCTGAAGCCCAGGACACGAAATCCAATATCCAAAACATTATCTGGAAAGAAATTCTTAATAATCCGAGATGTCATAAAGAACAAATACAAAACCGGCTTAACAAGCCTCAAGTCAACCCGGCATCCTGCCGATACATCATCAAATACCAAATCCCGGCAACCCGCCGAAAAAAAAATAGTCAAAATCAAAATGACATCTCATCAAAATCCAATGCAGCGGAAGATAAAGATAAAATAAAGCAAAAGTAAAAATGAGATGCAAGTCAGCTCTATGGATCCAACCGGGAGAAGAAGCACAGCTACCTGCTGAGATAACCACGTCCGTACTCCGGAAGGGTAGAAAATGACTGCACGCTAACTAAGAGTCTGAAAAATAACGTTGGCGATTATGTGAGTCGCCTACTCAGTGAGCAGTATAAATCTAATTATGTAGGTGTGCAGAATCAAGTTCGAAAGGAAAGAACAGATACAAGACAAGTATGCAAACATACAACAACCAGTACTAACATGCCAAGACATTCAAGCAAACAGTTCATTATTCTCCATTTGTTGTGTGTTAAGTTTTCTTATTATGATTTATTATTTAGGGCCCCCTACTGTGTGCGTCGAGCTCGGTCCCGTCTCATGAGACAACCAGGCATAAGCCCAAATAAAACCAGGCACGAAGCCCAAACATATCCATAGAGAGAGAGAGAGAGAGAGAGACAGAGAGAAAGAGGGAGGTAGAAAGGGGGAGGTAGAAGGAGGGAGGTAGAACCGGTCATTACAAACCCATATGCTAATCCGCATATCACATGCTATCCCGCATGCAAACCCGAGGGGTATCACTTCCCGCTCGAACCAACCGGTCATCAGCACACAGTAGCCTATCTTCTACTGTACATTATCTTTATTCACAAGTTATGAGTTTATGTGTGCCAAGAGTTGTGATCTAACAGGGTTGTGTGATAAATCAACTCAATCAAATATCCGGGTCTCCGACCCACAGTACATCACACAAAACACCCAGAATCACACCACATGTTATAATCCATAACAATCCAAAATTTCATGCTCAAAAGCAAACAGTAACACATAGGCACACAATACGGATCACAGCATGTTAGCAAACAGGCATGCAACTCAAACAGACCAATCCAACAAGCTCATGCATACAAACATAAAAAGACGTATAAAGTCACCTCAACGACGATTGTCCTGTGGAGCTTTTCTCAAAACAGATCCTCCAGCTCCCGAGGTGTTACCCGTGCCTGAATACCGGCACACACAACAAATTACAAACAATCACAATAAGACGAGCATGCATGATAACTAAAATACTCAACTGAGTTAAACCCGACCCTAACTAGCCATTTATGAAATTTCCGGGTTTAAGCCCGACATGGTGTTCTCTCACCTGAACTCCGAGCAACGGGACCTAAGGTTCACCGGGCTTAAGCCCAACTAAGTCCAAAAGTCGCTCCCGGGCCTATGGTCCACTCATTATATCCTTAACAGGTTCCTGGGCCTAAAGCCCATCTAAGTCCAAATTCAATTCCGGCCTAGGGCCCACTTCCTTAAGTCCATAATTAACCAAGTATAAAGTTGGGCTCAAAGCTCGTTACTTAAATCCAAGATCAACCCGAGCCTAAAAGTTCCCGGCCTATGGTTCTACCCGTGTCGGTAAACTCCCGGCTATACATACACATAACCCCGCACACGGTATTCCACTAAATAACTTTAATTCCCGATATAAAAATTATATCTACATTAATTATTACATGCCATGAATGAGATTAAAAACTCCAAATTACACATCGAGGTAATACCGTTAAGTGCCGGAACAAAAACCTGAGCCTTCACCGGAAAAATTCCGAGCCTCGCCGGATTCCGATGAACCTCGCCGGAACTCACCCAAAAACTGCCACAACCAACAACAACAACCACACTCCATAAACTCACTGCAGGCATCATCCCGAATTAAAAAAAAGAAACAGGCAGATTGGATTCTTACCCGAACCTTCATTGCCCAAACTGAACTCGTTGCCGACCGATCCCGTTTCAGCAGCCACCCCGTCCGAGACGACTCCTGCAGCAGCAACAACCAAACCAGCCGAGCCTCCACCAACACTCAACAGTAACCCGACGATCCACTGCCGGAACAACACCAACGCCCACAAACACACAACAATCCGCTACCAACCACCCAAACACCCTTCGTAGCGCGTCAACACCAACCAGACCACCAGCCAAGCCAACACAACCAAACCACACGAGCCCCCACACGAACCACTGCCGAAACCACCCACATACACAAACCAAAAACCCAAATTAAACATAGCCCGGCCAAAGGAGGACGACAACGGAGAGAAAAGAAAAAAAAACGAATAGGAGAAGCAAGGCTTACCCGACAACTCGAGAGGGCGGCGGCGATTCGTCAGCCCACTGCTCCCACCGTCGCACATAGAGCCCGGGACCGTCTCGCGTCTCCTTCTCCTTCCTCGACTCGGCAGCAGTGACCCAAGGCAAAACGGCGGCTTGGCGAGAAAGCGACAAGGAAGGCAGAGGAACAACCTGGGGAGAGGAGTTGCAGGCGAGGGAAGAAGAAGAGGGAGAGAGGAAAACGAGAGAGAGAGAGAAGGGGGGGTCGACGGCGGCTGGGAAGAAAAAGAAAAGAAGGGAAGAAGGTAGGAAAAGGGAAAAGAAAAAGAAAAGAAGGAAGGGGGAAGGCGGCTAGGGCTTTGGCCGGAGTTCACTTGGGCGCGGTCAACCCTGCTAGCCCAGTCAACCTTTCTTTTTTTTTTTTAAACCCAAAACGACGTAGTTTTACTAAAACTTCATCAAAGTTTACTTTCCAACCCCGAAACCCGATTTAACTCCAACGAAAACCGAACCCAACGTACTAACCACTTAATACTGATGTAACCAAGGTAAAAATAATTTATTCCCTTGTCCAAAAGTTCGAAAATTCCTCAAGGGCAAAATTGGAATAAAAATTCCGAAAATTCCGAAAATCAAATTTTGAAAATTCGGGGCGTTACACTCAAGCCATGTATACAAATTCAAAGCTTGAGAAAAAGGAAGTAAATGAGCGTGACTTGGCACTACAAGTGATCCGGATGGTGAGAAATTTATGAATCTTTGCTGGTCAGCAAGACAGGATTCTGAGGTAAATGGTTCTTTTCATAAATTTACATTTGACGAGCTATTTGATGAATTTAATGAATTACTTGAAATTTTTGGTAAAGATGAAAATAATATTTCATATAGAAAACATGTTGAAGTATGGGATTTGATAAAATTATTCATAACACTTCACATGTAGAGCCTAGAAAGTATCCTACATCATGTGCCAATATTGTTGAAGATCTAAAAATGAATAATGATGTTCCTATGCAATGTTCTAGAGAAATTTGTTCTAAATGTGGATGCTTGTGAAAAATAATTAATAAAAATGATGCTCTTAATCTGAATATTGAATTTTTCATGTTCATTAAGGGAAGAGTTGGTATATACCTTCTCTTGATAACAAAGGCGCTTCTTGTAAAAGAAAAGTGTTGGAGTCATTCATTTGGCATTCAATCCTATGCGGTTAATGAATAATTTTGCTGTAGCTAAACTTAATGCATCACATTTCACATGTCATTATGATGAAAATGGAGGTCATGGCATGATACTTTTCATGATCAAAAGATGTATTGTGTTGATAAATATATTTGGCTACCGAAAGGTGCCAAAACTAATCCCAAGGGCCCAAGTTTGTGTGGGTACCAAAAATGTTATTTTTTTGGCAAAAAAAATAAGGATAGATGGACGTTGCAAAGTGGTTGCTCAACATATATAAAAGACCCATCAAGATTCTCATCCTTAAGCCAAGGTAATGTCACATTTAGTGTTAGCTCAAAAGGTAAGGCACTTTGTAAAGTTGATGATGATTTGAATCTTCCTTATAAGATGTTAGCAATATCTCTAAGAGGATACTCAAATATATCATAATTTTTAATTGGAATAATTTTTTGGTAATACTTGTCCCAATTTTATGTCATGCATGAATTATGTATTATTCATTGATAGTATTTATTCTTCATAATGGTCGTTTACTGATGTTTTGGGAAATGAATTTCTTTTATATTCTGGTATGTGTTTTAGCATTGAAATTGATAAGAAAATCTTTTGAGTTTGCTGAAATTGTTAAATATATTCAAAAGCTTTAGAAATGATTTGGCATCATTGATGACAATTCTGACATATTTCTTAGTCTAAAAGAAGAAACTTTCATTTGATGTTATGTGCTTCATTTTCTATTAAGCATGTTATGAAGTTTTATGGTTTGCTTGTTTGAGATAACAAAAGAACATTTAGTGAGCATATGACTTTTGCTTTTGGTAGTCAATGCACTTGCTTTGGTCATGATGATTTCCTTCTCAAAAGCTCATAAGTGTATCTTATTTTCAATCATGTCATACTACTTGATGCTACTAATGAGTTGTTGTGTAAGGAATTTGAAAGCATAAGAGTAGTAAATTCGAGATGAGCTAAATGGGACAATTGAACTTCGTCCTAAGATTCCACGTGAAGAAACTTGTTCTTCATCAACTAAGTTATGCATACAGAAGACTTCTCAAACGATCTGGTACTTATGAAAACAAAATTAGTCTACTCTCAATGAGCATAACAACAAAGTTAGTCAAAGACGAAAATGAAAAGAGATGGACATAAAGCTACAACAGTATGATTAATAGTGTACTATATCTCTCTACTACTAGATCCAATATCATGATTAGTGCTTTTATTTGTCTATGCTTCAATCATGTCTTAAGGTATCTAATCCAAGAGTCATCAAATGATCTTTTCAAGAGCTCAAAAGTTATATCTTTAGATAAGATCACAGTACCTCAAATTCATTTTCTTTGAAAATGTTTATTTATTCTAATGATGACTTTGCTGGATATATATTAGACTAAAAAGAACAAGTGGTTCTTGTTAGTGCATTGCATAATCATTTCTATCTTGGTTTAGCAAATAGAACAATTTGGCGTATGTGAAACTGAATATGTTATTACCGGTGTTATGTCAAGCACAAGTAGGTTAGATGAAATATATGTTATAGCCTAGAGTTTAAGTGCTTTCTCATTCTATATGATAGCTCAAGTGTGTTTATTTCTCTAAAGATTCAGTCTTACATTCTTGTACCAAACACATTGAAGAGACACAAAATTTCATGAAAGATCATATGCTTAAGAAAGATATAACACTTGTTCTTGTCAAAAGTGAGAATTAACTTGCAGATATTTTCACCAGGTGACTGAAGGAAGATTAGTTCATCAAGATTCATGTGGAGATTGGCATGCGCACTCCACATTGGAGTATCTACAATCCTTCTTTGGTGATATATCTCAACTTTGATCTGTTTACATGTTAACAAGTATATTCATCAGTTAGTTCATGTACATCCAATTGCACACTTGTACTTCATATTTGAGCAATGATGAGATTACAATGGAGATCAAAATTGGATTGGTTAAATTAGATATTTGTGAAGAAGTTACAGAGCAAGCAGTTTTGGCATGAGAGTGTGAGTACCCGACCCAAAATTTATTGGGCCTATTCACCACCTTCTTCTTAACCGTTGTCCACATCTTTGGAGTCGCCACCCGAATTTTATTTTAGAGCAAAATTTAGGGAAAACCTTCCTTAGGCAACCAATGACTCCTCAAGGCAACCGATGAGCGAACCAAAGATGTGGACATGGGGGTTTGTCACAAATGGGAAGGTGTTAGGCACCCATCTATATTGGGGCGAGATCATGTGTAATTCAAGATTAACATATACAATATGCAAAAGCAAACAATAACAAAAAAAAACTGAAATTGAAGATCAAAATAGGAAAATAAAATAAAATTAAGCTTGCGTTTCCACCACTAGAAACTACCTATGTACCCCCTATCATGGGTTCAAAACTCACGTAGTTCTTACATGCATCACATAACAATCACATCATTAGCATCATCACGTCACAGCAGCAACAATCAACCAATAAAATTAGAACGAATTACCTCCTGTAGCCCTCCTATCGCTCCTATGCGCTTACCACTCCCGCAACAGAATCTGGGCAGAACTTTAACAGGGAATTCGGGGTAGAAGGAGGCCGAAATGGTGTCTAGCCTGAACAGCAAAGTTATAGAGCTACTTCTTGGCTTTCTAAAGACACCAAGTTCTCAGCAAACCAGCATTTATAGCTCCAGATATGGCCAAAATGTTGAGACTGCCTCCACTGGATTCTTCTTCTCGGGCTTAGCACTTCTTCTCCAATGGTTTGCTTTAATCCGCCTCCTTCTTCTTATCTTCTTGATCTCCTACTGCTAATGGCTTCTTATTACTCATCTCTGCAAAATTCCTGAATTTTCACCCTTGAAAGGGTTCCGAAGCTTGGAATTAGAGAAATATTCCAAGCACCTAAGCTTATGTGTGTATAGAGGGGGAAGAGAGAAAATTCGTGTGTTTTGAGGGTAAATAAGGGTCCTATTTATAGTGTCCTGGGGGGTCTTGACTTGGTATTGATCTAAGGATCGGGATTGAATCCCTTGATCCAACTGTAGATACCCGAAATCATGAGAACAAAAAATAATCGGAAAACTGCCAAAGCTGGAAGGGAAGCCCGCCAAGCACCTGCGGTCATCTCGCGATGTCCGCCACGTGCTGGCGGTCATCTCTACAAGCCCGCCAGGTGCTGGCGGTCATGCCGCCATGTTCGTCGGCACCTGTTTCCAAAACCATACTTTCCTTTCCGGTTTTGATCCTCACAATTCCAGTCCAGCTTGATTCCCACGCCCTTCCTAATTAATATTTTATCTGTTTTCAGCTCCAGAGATCCTCCTAACTTGTAGCCTACCCACTCCCCTCTTCCTATTTTAGTTTTCCTCCTCCTCACTCCACTCTACCTTCCATAAACATCAAAAACACAAAAGGCAAATAATTAACCCGATTTTTGGACGAAAATCTGGGTTAATTGGCAGCGAAGTCTAGGGTTTTTGATGGGTTAGAAATGCTGGAGGGTCCATATTTAATTGGTCCAGGCTTCTAACTCATTTTAAACCCAAAATCATCTCAAATGGGTCCGAAACAAATAAAAAGCCTAAAACAAATAAATATCCACATATTATTAATTTCAAACCTTAAAATATACTAAACTCAGAATTAAATCATCTTAATAATTCCAAGTTAAACATATCAAAAATTCAGAAATAATAAAATATTAATATTCTATTAAATTACAAACACATTTCATCTAAGAATCGAACCATGTCATCAATCCATAGACAATAACATATTCATGACTTAATAAAGTATTAGTGGATCAAATTTGGGGTATCTATAGAGAGATGCCACATATTCAAAGGGCAGATGTTGAAAAAGGAAGAATCGATTTATGTGCAAAAAAAAATCTAAGGAAAGAGAGGGCCTGTTTTCTGATCTGTAGTCAGAAACCTTTCATAAGCCAAAATTGCTAGATTCTTGCAGCATGCCTGCTACTTTTAAAAAGGTAACAGTTGGGAGAATACTTTTCAAAAAAGTGACAGATGGGGTTGTTGAGATAACCTCAAATAATCGTTAGGTAATCAATTTCCTTCACATTCACTTAACCATCTATCCGTTACTTGGCAAAAGTAACCGTTAGGTGACAGAGAGAATTTGCATAGAGAATCTCAAGTGACCATTGGGCAATTGCAATGTCTTATTCATATCCACTTATCCCAACTATCTTTCCTATACTCTCTCTCCCATATCTTACCTATGTCCTTTGCACAAACCGAGTAATAATAATTTTTGACCATGATAGAAGAAACCTTACTTCCTTGTTCTCCCATTATCCAAAAGTCAAATCTCGAATCAAGTCTTTCACATACAAGCACAAGAGTCCTTGTCTATCTTCACCCAAAATACAAAAAAAAAAAAGGAACAAGAAGCACACTTGAAGTAAGAGTTGAAAACTTTGGAGTTTATCAATTCTTAAATTATATAGCTGCTCCTAATGGAGAAATCTTTATCAGAGAAAGGACTAGAGATGGTTTAGGGGAAGCATTCTGGTCAATAATCATCAACCGTGAAGCTTCAAGGCAAAACCACTCAAGGAGAATCATGTTAAGCAGAAAACTTCTAGTGGTTCCTAAAGTCTAACTTCCCAAGACTATTCAGAAGAAGAACTTGTTGAAGCATACCAAGTCTTGGAGAGAAAACAAGAGAAGAAGAAGAAAAGACCATGTCCTCATCCGTAAGAACAAGCTCAAAGGAAAACACTCAAGGGAAACCGAGTCAACATGAGACTAAATCTACTCCGGAAGTGCTTCTACGAGAGACAATTCAGATTAAAAATTTTCTGTTGAAGCACCACCAAATATTGAAGAAATAATTATTGAAGAGCCTGAAAAGACTACTTGGCTGCAGATCTGAAGAAGTTCGAAAGTACTTTTGGCTCCTATGATGCCAAAACGGAAAATAAAGAGAGCACAAGACTAAAGAGGAGGACTTCTTACCAAAACTTCTCATAGAAAGGAAAAGAGAAAGTTGTTAGAATTTCAGGCTCTGAAGTATGAGAAAATCTTTCAGTATTGAGCAAGAAGAGTCAAAGTCAAGAGAAGAAGCTTCTTTAATTCCCATCATAAGAAGTAGACGCTTGTTAAATCAAGGGATGAAGAAGAGCAAGCTTGCTGAAGATGCCTATCCATCTAATGAGATCAATAGAGGGAATGGCAATGATCAAGAGCTGTTGTTGGCAGTAAAATTCCTAAAGTCACACTATGTATTTCCTCTTGATTTTTTTAGACTTGGAGTTCCAAGAGTCAACAAAAGAGCAAGCTTTGAGACTCATACGCCACTTCCTAAAAAGGTCTGATCTTAACTTGACTGAAAAATTTCACACCAATATGGCCTAAAAAACATGATGATGAGGATGGAAGAATCATTGGAATGAAGGAGGACTTGATGGTTTCCAATAGAAAACTTGAAGGGGTAATGCAAATGAGCATGGACATACTGTTGGCTAAGGTCGGAGATTCTTCTTATTATCATCCACCACCTGCTGTCACTCCACAAGAAGAAGAATCTATTGCCCATTAAACCAAGTTTGACTCCTTGTCATCTATTGCTCTTTAGATTCATGCATTCCCATATCATATACATAATTTTAGTTGCTTGTTTGAATTTTACATTATTTTTATGTGCATATTATGTTGATTGTTGTATTTTTTTTAGTACATATTTTACGATCTATGGTAATATCATGTGCTAATTGGTTTTATTCATACAAAATAGGAAAGATACTATTGATGAGCCTTTTAGCTCTTAGTTGATGTTTTCAGTCATTATCGTTGAATCACTATTCTCGCATCATATTATCATGACGTAATGATATGTTACTTGCATTATTGTTGATGTTTAAATATCCGTATCTTCTTGTTGATTGATACTTTGTGTTGATATTTGGGACGACTGATGCCAAAACATGAGTATTTCCACTTTGTTGAGTTATTAACACCTTTGTACAGGAACTTTAATTGTTCTCTTGTAGCCTCACTTCAGATTTATCTTATACAGAGAAGATCAATTTTGAGCTCTAAATTTTATAACTCTGAAGATGTTTTTCTTGCTAGTCGCTCTAGGTGCTAATGCATTTTTGTTGCAGGACTATAGCTATCCCTTTGTGTTGCGATTTGGCTTGAGTAGTGCCAAAAAGGGATACAATCAGTGTAACATTGTTTGTTGACATTTCTATTGACCATGCTTTATTTTCGTTTTGTTGTTGATTTTTTGGAATATAGTATCTTGATCTATTATAATTTGGCTTCTCTCAGTAATTCACACTTGGTCATATTTGCTTTTTGAGATGCCAACAGGGGGAGAAATAGCGTTGCGTGATTGCAAGTACTTGCATACTTATGAGATGTTCTTATATTGCAAAAATATTTTAGATAGGGAGAGCATATGTTAAGGTGGAGAATTTGTACAAAACTGATTTTAAAAGTTATGCTTTCTATGTCTTTTCACGAAAAGTTAGTCATTATCAAAAAGGGGGAGATTGTTGGCCTATGGTCGGAATAGCATATGGTTTGTGTTAAATATTTTTTTTAATCTTGATTAAGTGCGTTAACCGAGGATTTTGATTATGTGTGGACTAGTAGTTGATTTATTTTTAATCATGTGTCTTAATCCTCGTTATGCTTAGCTATGTTTTGATCCTAACAAACTTTGAAGTTTCAGATTTGTTTATTCACCCTTAGCATGCATGTGATATTGTGGGAGTTTGTGTGTAGTGGGATTGTGCTTTGTGCAAAGTGGCCATGAGAGGTCATTTTCATGACCTTAGGTATTGTAACATGTGAACCCTATTGCTTTATGATTATGAATTAACAATTCCTACATCTTAACAATAAAATGTTCAATCCGTGATCAAACCCTTAGAAGATGAAGTGGAATTGAAGAATGTGTTAGTAGGGATGAAAGGTCGCTTTCATAAAACAGCTACCATGTTACTTTGGCTTGTTTAATCTCTATGGTCATTGGTCAAGCAACCTAATATCCTACCATTTCTGGAGTCTGAATCAGTGATAAAAGCTACCTTAAACGGATCAAATGTCAAAGGATTTAAAATTCCTAACTCCAACCTAGGACTATGCTAAACAATGACGAAAATGACAAAAAGTTGTTGAATGGAGTGTGTCGTGCCAGAACATGAAAGTGACAATAGGTAAAAGAAACGTTGACAATCTGGCGCCTTCCATGAAAAATTTGATAGTAATAGGGATTGATGAAAGTTGGCTTTCTTTGGTCTTTGTGTAACACTAACACATTACTAGGAAGTCAAAAAAACCTAGCACTCTATTCTTCTGGAATTACACAGGATGATTCAAATAAGTTGCAGCTTCCTCTCTCAACGTTCATATGAAATCACCATGTGAGTGTGAACACCCAAATTTGACCCACGAACATTTTTTTAAATTTGATTTTGAACATGCCTGAACTTTAGGATTAATGAGATGATTTGGTCTTGGGATAGGGCATGATAAGGATTTAATTTAACAGAATAAATATATTTTGGTAAATTTAACCTTTATGGGTTTGGACTCTAGGATTAATGAGATGATTTAATCTTAGGATAAAAATAAATCAAGGTCTAATGCACTAAAGTGTATTTTATTTCATTCTTTTGGCTTTCTTATTTATTTTAACCCAATCATATTGAGATAATTTATTTTTGGGTTAGGAATGAATTTAGAAATGCCCGATTTCCCCGATTTTCTCTCCTAATTTGATTCTACACGATTTTGGCCCAAATATTTGGCTGAGACCTTGGTCATTAAGCAGGTCCACGCCCCTATACACCCTAGAGCACTATAAATAGGACCCTCCACTCACATTTCAAGAGATCAATCACTCATTACAGACACACCCCATAAGCTTTGTTGCTTGGAGAAACTCTACTTCTCCAAGCCTAGAAATATTTCTATTGGCAGAAACTCTAGAAAAATCTCGTGGGTAGCATCAATAAGGAGGCAGCAAGGGTAGGCCATGAGGGATTAACAATTGTGCTTAGAAGTCGCAAGAAGGTGGGTGCACAATTCAACCCAAATCAAGGAGCTAGAGGAGGGCTACAAGAGGTAATACTAATCCCTTTTTGTTTGATCTTTTGCTGACTGTCTAATGATGCTTTTGATGATGTAAGTGGCGAGCTAATGCCATGTTTAGAACTACGTAGCTTTGACCCCGGTCACTCGGGTACGTAGGTAGTCTCAATTCATAATGGGATGCAAGCCAAATCTTCTTCTCCTCCTCTTTCTTCTTAGTTTCCTTTGTTTCCACACCTACACACTTGCACAAGGCATACATGTTCTTCAATTGCACAAGGTTTCGACCCAACATGGATGGGTGCCTAACACCTTCCCATCCATGACGAACCCCCGAATCCCGTATATTTGGTTCACTATGATCAGTTTCCTAAAGGAGTCATTTGAAGGTTTTTCCCCAAATTTTGTCCTTAATAAAATTTGGGTGGCAACTCCATTGACATGGGATTGACCCAAGGAAGAAGGCAAAAAGGAATAGGTGAGGAGGCCCAAGTGATTTTGGTTCGGGTTCTCATAGTGAGCAGCAACCTTGATCTTCACAAATGGTGTTGAGTGAGAGTGACTACTCAGGGATTTGAACGTTGTGGCGCCTTTCATGCCAGAACTCGATGCAACTGACAGTGACACATAGTTGTTACTTTTGGAGGCTTCTTCTCCCTTGCCTCTATATAAGGAAGACTAATTGATGAAGAATTGCAGAGCTGCCAATGGAGAAAGAAATGAGAAATTAGCTGCAGCTCTCCTCCTAAGCTTGAGTGTTCAAAATATCCTTGTGCATCACTTGTAAATCTCTTGAGTGAGTCACTCATGAAGATATCTTGAGAGAGGATTATATCTTAGACAAGCTTATGAGTATCTTATGTGCTGATTAGTGACAAGCAATGCTAGGATTAGCTTTAAGAGAAGGTTTGCAAGTTGCACCTTACAAAAACTTGTGAGAGAAAGACTTTGTTGGTTTGACTTGTGAAGAAACCAATTGAGTGAGTTAGGATAGGGGATATTTTACTGGAAAATTCAAGAGCAAAGCTTAGATTAGCTTTGTAGGTATGGGAGGTTAGAGCTTAACCTAGGTAAAAGCTTGTATTTTAGGTTATTGGTTGATCCCCGTAAAAACAAAAGTTAGTGGAGGTTTAGAAATCTCAAGGTGGACTCCTTGAGTAGTGGATGTGGTCCTGTGCGGCGAACCCCTATAAATCCTTCGTGCCAATCTCCTCCTCTCTTTACTTAAGTGTGTTATTAACTGTCCAGTTCTGATACAAAGTCGATTTGGCTTTAGAGACGCCAAATCGGCGATTAAACGAAAATGGCTAATTCACCCCCCCTCTTAGCCAACTTGGTTCTACAATATTGAATTTTGAATTTTTTAATTTTTCATCATCGATACAACTTTAAATGCTCTAAAAAACTAATTAAAAACTTAACTCACGATTACAGTAATTTAATACTGACAATTAATATAATAATGGAAGGGAAAATTTCTTTTTGAAAAAAAAAAATCATTACTATCACCATCCTCCCGTCCCTTCCCTCTCTCATCCCCTCCCCTCCCATCCCCTCCCCACCTCCTTCCCTGCCACCTGAACTACCACAGTGGAGAAGAAATCCAATCTCCACAACAAATCCCCAAAGTTATCCAACAAACTCCACATCGCCATCCTCAATAAACGAGTTGAAACCAGTCTTCCTCTCTGTCCCAAAAAAAAGGCTCAAATATCTCTTTTTGTCTCTCTTCTTCCCCATCTTCTCTCAATTTAAACAAATCTAGGATTTTCTAATCTCACAAAATCCTTAAAGAAAAATGGACGCCCTAGACTCCGATCGTTAGTTCTTTCAGAGACTTCACCAAGGATAGCGTCCGCCTCGTCAAGACATGCCACAAACCGAATTCGCTCGTGCAGCGACATCACCGTGTCGTTGCAGTTCGCCTGGATGACCAGGTTCCGCCCCTCGCAGATCATCTTCACAAAGAATTCCAGGAAAGGTGACGACGAAGAGACGAAGCCGATGAGAGAGCCAACGAGGAAGAGGAAGAGGACGGCCAAAACGACGATGAACATAATCCATTCCAGTGGAGACAAGTACAATGATACCTATATATATTGCATTTTCTTTGGAGTCTTGGTGTTTGGATTTATAGGTGATGCTTGTGGTACACATTCCATGGTGGGGGCATTAACGTTTTGGCTAATTATGCCCCCAGGGGAGCTTCAAACCAAGATCAACAGGCAATTAGAAGAATTCGCAACCGATATTCTTCTTCCACTCATATTTTGTAACTGTTGGACTGTTGGGATGGGAAGGAAGGGGACCTGAGGAAGGTGTTGCAGACGGTATAGATTAGGAAGAGGATGAAACAGGCGCAGAAGAATAGGGTTTATTGCATCAATTTTTTCTCTAACAATCATCTATGTTAAACTGGTTTCCATATTTCTGGGATGGGGTTTGGTTCATCGAAAAAAAAAAAAGAGAAAAGAATAGATCTAGGAAGACCAAATTAAGAGTAAGCTTTTTTGATATTAAAATTATGAATAGATCTGGCCGGTGACGCGAACGAGAGAAGGGAGAAGAGACTTTTTCTTTGATTAATATCTGGGTATTAAATTGCTGCAATTAATTAGTTTTTTTACTATTTAAAGTTGGTATCATAGGAAAAAATGAAGAAATTATTTTTTTATTTGTTTATATTCTATTAAATTTTCAGAATGGTATAATAAGAAAAAATGATTTTTTTTATTTTTTTATAATTTTAAAAATATGGTAAATAAATAATTTTTTTAGTTAAATTAATTTATAAATAGTTGAGGGGGCAGGTGGTGACTGAGCCAAAAATAATTCAGCCAAATGATGGAGAGCATATGTATCGCCTTTTGAGTCTCAATGTTTTTCAGTTTCAACTTTCAAGTACATATTTGTTATAAAATTGGGGGAGATTTTCACTATTTGATGGAATAATACAAACTTGATCAAACTTGATCAAGGTAATAATACAATTTTGATAACAATAATACACTTTTGATAATAATATGTAGAAGAGAATAATAAATTTAGATGGAGGGAGATTGGAAGAGAAGTGTATGGAATGAGAAAAGAGTGAAGTTTATGGTGGGTTGTAAGTGTATGAAAGTGAAGGAATGAAGGGGTATTTATAGTTGGAAATGGGAGGATAAAAACAAATAAGTATGATTAATTTAAAAGGATAAAATCAAAGGGATGTTAGGTAAAGGAAGATGATATTAGGATTAGGACAAATGGAATTATGGAGGGTAATTAGCCAAAGAGATAATTCCAAGTAGAAGTTTGGTGTATGGGTAAAGTATTTATCGGGGGTAAATTCGGGTATGGTAAAAATGAGTTTTACTGGATGGTAACAATGACATTCACCATAATTTATTTATAACACTCCCCCTTGAATGTCATTGCACCTTAGATAGAATACGCTTAGGAAGTACTGCCTCGTTAAAAACCTTACCAAGAAAAACCCAGTGGGACAAAAACTTGGTGAAGGAAAAAAGAGTGCAGTGCGTATTCTACTCCCCCTGATTTTGGCATCCCTTGATATCTCGAATCCTCCATAAACCAATCCTCTTCATCAATTCTTCAAAAGTTGTAGTAGGAACTGATTTTGTAAATAAATCTGCCAGATGTCACTTGAATGATTCTTGATGTATCCTCCCTTCAATTGGGCAATGCAGCTAGCATTATCTTCATAAATCGTCGTTGGAACATCTTCCTCGCTAACTAATCCATATGAATCTTGACTATGCTGCATCATCGATCTTAGCCAAGCACATTCTCGGCTAACTTCATGTATGAACACAATTTCTCCATTATTTGAAGAGGCAACAACGATACTTTGTTTTCTGGTCACAATGATACTTGATGTATCTACCTGTGCTTTATGTGGATCAAATAAAAGACCTACATCTGCAAAACCAACTAGATGCACCTTGGCCTCACAAGGTTAAAATAATTTCATATACCAAGATAATAGAATATGTATTTATAGCAAAAGCTTCAGGCTTTATGTTACAAGCAATACATATTGTACTTAGACAGGGTACTCCAGGACCTGTCTAATAGCACGGTATTTGGAAGCTTCTTCTGGAGTTCCAATCACTAAACATATCAACATAAATTTATCCATACTCATAATGATCATGTAAAGATTAACTCCAAATTTTGTAATTTCCCGGGAATTAGTTGCTTCAGACAACTTGGATCCTTCAGGGATCTTCATGTATATTTCACGACTTATGGATCCATAGTAGGCTGTAAAAGCATTCATTTGATGCATTTCTAATTCTTTTCATATAATGTCAGACTTATAAAAATAATTACATCCACCACAGGGGAGTGTATCTCCTCATAATTAATATCAGGTCATTTGGATAAAAACTTGTGCTATAAAAACCGTGCTTTTATATCTCATTATCTTTTCGCACAAATACCCTTTTTACGATTGATCAATTTTACACCATCTGGTGTATGGACTACAGGTCCGAAAATTTCTCAGTTCACAAGCAAGTCCAACACAACCTTAATTACATTTCTCTTATTTTTGGCCAATCGTTTTTGCGCCTACATTCATCAATGTAGGTTCATGATCCTCATTTTTATTTAGCGCTATATTATAAATAAAATAAATATTCCGTCGACGGTTATTTCACGTCGGTTCCATCACATTCCTGACACTGTAATTGAGATCTCATCATTTTTATTTATTTCAGATACTTGTGTTACTTCTGGAACTTTATCAATCTGTGTCAGAAAACCTCTTTTGGAGGATTTTCCTCTTCTTGAGGAATTTTAATACAAACCTCTACTGGAGGCCTTATTTTCTTACTGGGACCATCTTATCTCTTTGCTCCTTTTTCTCTATCGAGAATTTCTTTTCTTTTGGAACCGAGTATATTCTACGCTTTATGCGTACTTTAGATTCATTTGCATACTATACTTGTTCTTCTGGAACATTAATTTGAACAGGAGCATATGCAACTGGTATGGTCACACTTTTCAAATCAATAAATATGTCTCGCAATTGACTTACTAATATGTTGTAAATGAATCATTTTTTGAACTTCATGTTCACACAAATTCGTTTGAGGATCAACAACTATATATTGATAATGTATTTCAATAATATCTTGATCCAGCTGCTTATTTTCTCCCCCTGATGTTGGGTAAACTCTTTCACTAAATTAACAATAAACAAATCTCCAATCATTAATCAATGGTTTCAATTACTTTGTAATTGATGGAGATTTTTATGCCCAACATCTATTCCCAACTTTCTTTAAGGACCAATTTTACTATGCTGTGGTGGAGCATTATATACTGTATAACCAATGGTCTGAAGATGGGTGTTACTAGTGACCATGAACCAATTAAATGGGGAGACCTTTTGTTTGGCTTGATGCACATAAGTGTTATTGCATGTAAAATACCATTTTCTCAAATAGTCATATTTCATCAATGGTCTTGCAATCAATTGTCAATGTTCCCCCAGATCTGTTTGGGTTTATTTTCAATGATAGACACTATCCATTGAAGAAATATACCAGCATTATTTAGACATATAGTCTAATAACATAATTAGGGATATGTACCCGCAAGTGGCGTAATCATTAAAACAAGTGTGCACAATGCCAACTTGCGTCACATAATGGACCATCTAGTCGATGCATCGTAAAAATTACCTAGATGGTCAACACAACGGATTTATCAGTCTGCGTTCATATCCCAGAATTAATCCCAAACTTGTTGGTCTAGGCCAATCTCATCTTAGGAAGGCCGTATTATTAATTTCGCAG
The DNA here is from genome assembly GCA_028386065.3 of Turnera subulata. Taxonomy (NCBI): domain Eukaryota; kingdom Viridiplantae; phylum Streptophyta; class Magnoliopsida; order Malpighiales; family Passifloraceae; genus Turnera; species Turnera subulata. The sequence continues at coordinate 136,923 of JAKUCV010000249.1, read as the reverse complement.
CAAACAAATACATGGAAATTCATTGATTGTAAAAACTTCTGGTTTTTCAATGAATGACCAAATAAATTTTGTGCATCATTATTGACCCGGGATGGCCCAACCGGCCAAACCAAACAATATGTCCATGTACCAACTTCAAGTTGGTGCCAGCTTCAGGCTGCTATATATATATATGCCAGCTTCAGGCTGGATATGATGACTTAGGAAGATTATTTACCAGCTTCTGGCTGGGGCATACTAGCTATAAATTACATATTTATCAGCCAACTTCTAGTTGGTCTCAGCTTCAGGCTGTGCAAACTGTGTATTTAAACACTTAAAAATTGCTAGCTTTAGGCTAGTGCATTCCAACTTTTGGCTGGATATGCTAAGTTTAATAACTTAGATTGCTAGCTTCAGGCTGCAATATATGTGCCAATTTTAGGCTTATATCTGCCACTCATGTCGGAAAAGATCAGAATTATTGAGCAAACTTTTTCAAAAACAACTTTGGAGCTTACTGACAAATAATGCAAAGTTTTTAATTACCGAAAAATCTTCTGGATCTTTTCGGAGACAGAAAAAGAGTCCACAATTTGAAAAACTGACAACTAGCTGTCTAATCTCAAACTATAAGAAGGGGAGGCGGTTGAGACAAGAAGATGCAGAAAACTCAGAAAACTCAACAAGACAAGAAAAATGCCTTCCCCAGCTACTGTTTTCTTTGTTGAGGGTGCCTCTCTAGGAAGAAGAAATAGGTTAGCTTATAGCATGGTGAATGAGCAGCAAGAGGAATTACCGAATGATCTGGCGAGAATTCCTCGTTTAGTGTTTGTTGATGAACTTTATTCATCTAGGTTCTTTGTAACTCCTATGGAAGAAACATTCTTCCTAGAGGACCAAAGCAATCTAAGGGCTTCCTTTTATGGCTCGGCTAACTCTATTATGTTTTTCGTATCTAATAGACTGCAGGATTTTCAGCTAGAGCCTTCATGTCAAATTTTAAATCAAAGCAGTTATTATCAGGTTTCCATGATGGCTCGGAGCGTCCTAAGGGTGACTGGGTTACCACCTACATGGCATAAGGTACGACTTCTACTATGGAATTGCAGGGGTGTAGCAAGAAGGCCCCAAGATTTTGTGCGTACCTTTAGGGATTTGAAGAATCAGTACAAGCCCAACATGGTACTGATTACTGAGACTTTGTGGCAAGCAGGAGAAAATCATGGTGTAATCCCACTCCGTTTTCCTACAACGAATCGGTTTGAGATACCTGCAGAAAACAACATGGGTGGTATGTGGTTCTCCTGGAACGACAGTGTTAGGGTCAACATCAACAACGAGGCTCAAAGTTTTAGAGTCAATGTTGTACCCTACAGATAAATATCTATATATACTTATGTATGAGGACAATTCCTCTTTGAATGTTGTAACGCCCCGAATTTTCAGAATTTGATTTTTATTGCTCACTGAGTAGGCGCTCACATAATCGCCAACGTTGTTTTTCAGACTTTAGATAGCGTGCAGTCACTTTCCATCCTTCCAGAGTACGGACGTGGTTATCTCAGCAGGTAGCTGTGCTTGATCTCCCGGTTGGATCCATATAGTCGGCATGCATGTTGTTTTTGTTTCTCTTATTTTTACTCCGTGTGTTTCTTCCGCTGCATTGGAATTTTGATTGAGATGTCACTATTGAGTTTGGATTATTTTATCGGCGGATTGCCGGGATTTACTATTGATGATGTATCGGCAGGATGCCGGGTTTGATTTGAGGCTTGCTAAGCCAGTTTGACTATGGTTGTTATGACATCTCTTTTTATTAAGAATTTTGGATATTGTTGATTTTGGATTTCGTGTCCCGGGTTTCAGGGGTGTTTTGGTAATTTCCTTTATTTGAGTGTTTTATTTGTAAAATTGGGACACGGGTGTTTCAAATGTTCTCCAGTTATGGATCCATTATGCAATAATAATATGCATATTTTCCCTTTGCCATTAAAACCTCATCCAGGGCCATAAGCACAATTAATTATACTGTCTTATTCGCTTCAGGGAATAGAGTAGAGTCAATTAAACAGGATCCATAATAATCTCTTTTACTACTGTAAATGGAGGTTTCTGTACTCTTCAAGAGTATTAGCTCTTCCAGAGCGTAAATATATGATCTTCTAGATCATAGTAAAGCATGCGTTTTTCAGGAACATATTCAAACTTATGCTCTTCTGGAGCGTATTAAATTTTTTTATTTCGAGATTATACTATCACATGATATGTGAAAAAGTTGACATCCACACATATAATTCTCCCCCTTGGATGTCAACTTGCATTGTCTTCAGGACAAATGCTTGAGCCATTATTTTAGAAACGATGATAAAATGCTGTAAAGTAAATAAAATAAAATAAAATAGCACATAATAATAAAACTGAAACATAAATTAAAATTATTCAATATATACTGGCTTGCACCTTCAGGGTAAGCAAGATAATAACAGTATCCATCATCGGATGGTCACACAATATCCACCTTCTGGTGGTCATACAACATCTTTCTTCAATTTTCCTCAAAGATCTGCGGGATCTTTTGGCAGTAAGACATCCAGTCTTTGCTATATATTCGCTTTTTATTGCGTCTGCCAGACAATTTGCATTTAAAATTCATTCAATGCCCATAACAAAATTTCTTCTGGAAATTTTAACGGCCTTCAATTAACATAATTCCAAAATTTAAATAAATAAAAGATTTAATTAAAAATAAATAAACATGGGCCTTTTATAAATTAGCCCAGTCAAAAATAAATACGATGGGCCTTATATGAGCCCAAGAATAACATAAATGAAATTAGAGCGAGAATTAAATGCAATGGGCCTTGTACGAGCCCAATCAAAACGTAAATGAAAACGAGAAATTAAATATAATGGGCCTTTTCGTAGCCCAATAAATAACCGAAAATTAAAGGCAATGGGCCTTTTATGAGCCCATTTGTAATTTAAATAAAAACATAAACATAAATTAAGTACAAGCATAATAATAGATATAATATACACCTACTCGATAAATCTTTCGGCAATAATAATGGCATAATAATAAAGAATATATAATATATATATGCTTACTCGATAAATCTTTCAACAATAATAATAGCATAATAATAAAGAATATATAACATATATAGAAAGGATGAAAGTAGTAATAAGAAAAATTTTAGAAATAAATACCTTAATAGAGTAGAGACTCGTGCTGATAACGTGTTATAAAATTGGGGGAAATTTTCACTATTTGATGGAATAATACAAACTTGATCAAGGTAATAATACAACTTTGGTAATAATAATACACTTTTGATAATAAATGTAGAAGAGAATAATAAATTTAGATGGAGGGAGATTGGAAGAGAAGTGTATGGAATGAGAAGAGAGTGAAGTTTATGGTGGGTTGTTAGTGTATGAAAGTGAAGGAATGAAGGGGTATTTATAGATTGGAAATGGGAGCATAAAAACAAATAAGTATGATTAATTTAAAAGGATAAAATCAAAGGGATGTTAGGTAAAGGAAGATGATATTAGGATTAGGACAAATGGAATTATGGAGGGTAATTAGCCAAAGAGATAATTCCAAGTAGAAGTTTGGTGTATGGGTAAAGTATTTATCGGGGGTAAATTCGGGTATGGTAAAAATGAGTTTTACTGGATGGTAACAATGACATTCACCATAATTTATTTATAACAATATTTACCTTCCCCCTTATTTTCTTTTCCATTATTAACACATTTTCACTCCTTAGCATATATAAAAAAAAGCACATTTCCACTGAGTTAATAATTTAATGTCTAATGCCGGAGACAAGATGCCATAATGACAATATAGAGACGCAGCAGACGTTGGTGGAGTGGTATAGACCATAGATTTGGGAAAAGATAGATCTATCACTACCATTCACCTATACTTTCATAGTTATTAATTTATGCACATTAACCTTTTGGATTATTCCATGATGCTTTGGTTGTTAGGATACTAGATTTGGCTAGGTACGAAAAACGTGATATACGCTCGCTGTTTTTTTCTTATGTTTGCTTCAAGGATTTTGATGGGAACGATTGTCTTTGGTTGTTTATTCTAAAAAGAAAAAAGAAAAAAAGAGAGGAAGACGAACAAGAAATGCGTACTCTTCTAAATTTTCAATTTCCAAATTTATATATAGTTATCATACATGTAGAGTGAATTTATTCAAAACAGTAATTGGCGCAGATGCAAATTTTTACTTATTCAGGACGCTTCAGGCCTGACGCCACACGGATCGGAGCTGAAAATAAGTACTCGAAAGAAGTGTCGGTCATGGGAATAAACAATTGTGGCAATCAATAATTTAGCACGGCTTCTTTTTTTTTTTTGTTGAATTGAGATGAGAAGAGCATTATAGGGACCTTAAAAGAGCACCAATAATGTCGCGCAGGATAGTGTCAAGACAACCAACAGGTACCTGCGGAAATAATAAATCCCTAACGACAAAGACAAACCATGCTTAGCAAACCAATCAGCACATGAATTAGAATCACGATAGATATGAGAGAGTCGGACTTCCTATGGCAGCCGGAGCAGCTCCTGCACAGACCGCAACAAAGCTGTACTGCGACGGGAGGATGGTGTCAAAGCCTGCAGGTTTCGAACAGCATCCAAAGAATCCACCTCCACAAGGACACGTCGAAACCCCATATCAAAAGCCAGCCACAATCCAACGAACAAACCCCACAACTCAGCATTTAGCACCGAGCAAGAACCCAAATGGCAGGAGAAACCATGCAGCCATTCCCCCGCCGAACCCCTCAACACACCCCTTGCAGCTGCCTCACCAGAGGACATACGAACAGCTCCATCTGTATTTAACTTTACCCAACCTACCGTAGGAGCCTGCCAAATCGCAGGAGGTCGTCCACCCGATACCTGCTTCGGCACAAGGATAGAAGCCATAGAATGCAACACTTCACGACAGTAAGACTGAACAAACATCATTGGATTGAGGGGAGGTCCAACATCACTAAAAACTTGTTCATTATCCCACAACCAAAGCCGCCAGCAAACAACTCCAAAACACAGTCTCGAGGGGATATCACCCCCACACAGTAACCTGCAGACTCAGTTTGCAGCAATCCAAGTGAAACACCCGTGTCCCAATTTATCAATAAAATACTTAATCACAAGGAATTTACCAAAATACCCCTGAAACCCGGGACACGAAATCCAATATCAAAAACATTATCCAAATTCTTAATAAAACGAGATGTCATAAAGAACAAAACAATCCGGCTTGACAAGCCACAAGACAACCCGGCATCCTGCCGAAACATCCTCAACACATAAACGCGGCAACCCGCCGATAATGTAATCCAAAATCAACAGTGACATCTCAATAAAAAATTCAATGCAGCGAAAGAAACAAACGGAGTAAAAATAAGAGAAACAAAACAACATGCATGCCGACTCTATGGATCCAACCGGGAGATCAAGCACAGCTACCTGCTGAGATAACCACGTCCGTACTTTGGAAGAATGGAAAGTGACTGCACGCTAACTAAAGTCTGAAAAAACAACGTTGGCGATTATGTGAGTCGCCTACTCAGTGAGCAATATAAGCCTAATTATGAGAGTGTGCAGATCAAGTTCGAAAGGCAAGAAGAGCAACAAGACAAGCATGCAAACATACAACAACCAGTACTAACATGCCAACACGATCCAGCAAACAGTTCATTATTCTCCATCTGCTGTGTGTTAAGTTTTCTTATTATGATTTATTATTCAGGGCCCCTACAGTGTGCGTCGAGCTCGGTCCCGTCTCATGAGACAACCAGGCATAAGCCCAAATAAAACCAGGCACGAAGCCCAAACAAATCCATAGAGAGAGAGAGAGAGACAGAGAGAAAGAGGGAGGTAGAAAGGGGGAGGTAGATGGAGGGAGGTAGAACCGGTCATTACAGACCCATATGCAAATCCGCATAACACTTGCTATTCCGCAAGCAAACCCGAGGGGTATCACTTCCCGCTCGAACCAACCGGTCATCAGCACACAGTAGCCTAACTTCTACTGTACATTATTCTTATTCACAAATTATGAGTTCATGTGTGCCAAGGGATTGTGATTTAACAGGGTTGTGTGATAAAACAACTCAATCAGATAACCGGGTCTCCGACCCACAATACATCACACAAAACACCTAGAACCACATCACATGTTATAAACCATATCAATCCAAACATCCAGCTCATAAGCAAATGGTACACTTAGGCACACAATACGGATCACAGCATGTTAGCAAACAAGCAAGCAACTCAAACAAACCAATCCAACAAGCTCATGCATACAAACATAAAAAGACGTATAAAGTCACCTCAACGACGATTGTCCTGTGGAGCTTTTCCCAAAACAGATCCTCCAGCTCCCAAGGTATTACCCGTGCCTGAATACCGGCACACACAACAAATTACAAACAATAACAATAAAAACGTGCATGCATATAACTATAATGCTCAACTGAGTTAAACCCGTCCCTAGTTACCCATTTATGAAATTCCCGGGTCTAAAACCGACATAATGTTCTCTCACCAAAACTTCGAGTATCGGGACCTAAGGTTCACCGGGCTTAAGCCCAACTAAGTCCAAGAGTAGTTCCCGGGCCCATGGCCCACTCATTATGTCCTTTACGGGTTTCCGGCCTAAAGCCCACTTCCTTAAGTCCTTATTTAACCAATTATAGAATTGGGCTCAAAGCCAGTTACTTAAGTCCAAGGTCAATCCGAGCCCAAAGATTCCCGGCCTAAGGTTCTACCCGTGTCGGCAAATACCCGGTTAAGTTCCTCATAATTCCCGTTCTCGATCTCAATGATGTACATTAACAGTAATGCATAACCCAATCCGATATAATAAGTACAGGCCATGAATAACACAAATTATACATCAAGTATACCGTTAATTGCCGGAATCAAAACCCGAACCTTCGCCGGAATATTCCCGAGCCTCGCCGGAAAATTTCCCGAGCCTTCGCCGGATTCCGGTGAACTCGCCGGAAATCCACCCAAAGCTGCCACAACCAACGCCAAACATATTCACATCACGGCAAAAACAAAGCACAACAGTATACCCCTACGGATCCTTAAAACAAACTGCAAAGAGAACATCGAATGGATCCTTACCCAGAAAACAACACCGACTGCCCGTGAAGCACACACACACGCACGCACACCCGAGCTCCAAAACACCCACACACACTTGCTGCCGAAACCCACAACCCCTGCAGAACGCAGCTCCGGTCAGACACCACCACCAGCAACCTCCGGCCCAAACCCGAATCACTGCAGACGAACCCGCATCCAAACCCCGACACAAGGCCCGCCGAGACCGAAACAGAACCCACCCACACACGTCAATCAACATACGCCAACAACACACCAACAATAACCCAACATCAGAAGCACCCAACCCGAGACGAGTTAGTCCCACCACACATGAACAAGAAGAAAAACGAAATAAAGAACCGAGAGGGATGAGGAGGCCGGCGGCTTTCCTCGTCGGTGACGCAGCCGGTCGCGAGAGAGGCCACACAGAATCCTCTCGATCCGTCTCTGGTCAACCGGCCTCGGGTCCTTGTGGTTCAGTCGACGGCGGCGGCAGCTTAACGAAAAAAAAGAAGAGAGTATTGGTGGCGGCGAGTTGTGAGTGAGGAAGAGAAGGCAAGGTGCTGACGATGGCGAAAGGGAATGAGAAGGTGAAGAGGAAGAGAGAGAGAGCTAAGGGGGGTCGGCGGCGGTTTGAAAAGAAAAGGATGAGGGGAGTGAAAAGAAAGAAAAGAGGAGAAGAGAAAAGAGATGGGTTAGGGCTTGACCAGCCCGAGCTCAAAACGACGCCGTTTTGAGCTTGGGCGTGGTCAACCCGCCCAAGTCAAACCCTAATTCTTTTTTTTAAAAAAAAACCCCAATACGACGTAGTTTCAGTGAAACTACCTGTAGGCCTAACTTCCAATTCCGAAACCCAATTAAACTCCAATGAAGGCCATGTCCGGCATACTACCGACTTAATTTAAACATAACCAAGGTAATTTAATTTATTTCCTAACCCAAAATTCCGAAAATTCCTCAAGGGCAAAATTGGAATAAAAATTTCGAAAATTCCGAAAAATTAAATTATGAAAATTCGGGGCGTTACATGAGTTGGTGAAGGTGCTCTCCTTGAGGGGGATAAAAAGCATCACGTCCCGAGTTCGAATCCCTAGTGCTGCAGCATGGTAAAGGATTAAACCTTGAAAAGGTGTGGGCTGAGGGATGTGATGTAACAATACCTGAATATGGTGGGTCCCTCAGGGGGAGGGCCTTCACACCAAGACTTTACACAAGTGGTTTGGAAGAAACCTGGTGGCAAAGTAGGAGAAATTGCAGCCCACAAAGCCTTAGCTTGAACACAATCCCGCAAGACATGTAAGGAGGACTCTGCATGAACAGAGCAAAGAGGACAAATCGGCGAAGCCGTGAGGTGTCGCTACAAGGGACGTTGGTTGCTAAGTAAAAAGTCATCTGCAACCAACCACAAAAAGGTCCGAAGATGCTGTGGCCTTAGACAGCCCCAAATGGAGGCCCAAACAGAGTCAACCAAAGCAACTTTAGGTGTCGCCGCAACAAAATAGGCCATCTGCGTAGAAAACTGCCCCGAAGCCGTATAACGCCAATACACCATATCAACCCTGCAGGCCAAATCGGGACAACGCACCCCCACAATTTTAAGCACTACCGAGGGCGGGACCAGATGCTGGAAGCGAGCCCAATCCAACTCTCCGGATGGTAGCACATATTCAACCACAGGGCGACAGAGCTCTTCCTCCGAAATAGTATTCAATGCTAGAGCGGAGAGAGGCCCAACATCCTCCACCTATGAATCCCTCCAAAATCTCACCGTACGCTCATCACCAATAGACCACTCTAGCCCCTGCTAAACAAGTTGCCAAACTGGACTAACCCCCTGCCATAATGACGAGCATGTTCTATGGCCAACTATAGAAGGGACAAACTCGATCTTGGGATGGTATTTCGCACGAAGCACCCGGACCCAGAGAGAGGAAGGAGACGAGACAACACCCCACGCCAACTTAGCCAATAAGGCCCTGTTCTGAGCCCCCAATCTGCGCAAACCAAGACCACCATACCGCTTAGGAGAACAAACCAAATCCCAAGGAGCTAAGTGAATTTTACGAGCTCGCCTTACCGAGCCCCAAATGAACCCCCTATACAGCCAATCTGAGCCCGGTATAATGGAGGAGGGGAGAAGAACAATCTGCATAGTGTACATCGGTAGCAAAGAGAGGGCCGACTGCGTCAAAGTGACACGACCAGCGAATGACAACACATGTGATTGCCAGGAAGCCAATCGTCGTGAGACCCTATCCAAGACACCAACATAAGTCTGACGCGAGACGCGTTGGTGGATCAAAGGAACCCCAAATAACGCCCCAAATAATCCATGATAGAGTACCCTAGACCATCGTGAAATTGCTCTCGAACAACAACAGAAACATTCTTCGAAAAGAACATCTGGGTTAGAAACACTGACCTTTTGGCCGGAACAAGAGCAAAATAGCTGTAGGCAATCACGAATGACACTAATCTGGGATGGCTCAGCATCCGCAAACAGAACCATGTCATCAACAAAGAAGATATGAGAAAGAGGTGGCTCGGTAACCTCAGTATTTGCCACACATTTCATAATAACCTCCAGCAGATGACTGGGCAACTTGACATCCTCCAAAGCGTCCCGGATGAATGACCACCAAAGGCGATCATAGGGTTTCTCCAAATCATTCTTAATAGCCACAATCCCCCGAGAACCCCGCCTTACCCGCATGGTATGCATCACCTCCTGAACTATCACAATATTGTCATTGATATGCCTCCTCGGAATGAAACTGCATTGAGTAGGGGACACAAGACCACTCAACCACGGCTTAATCCGGTTGACAATAACCTTGGTTAGGACCTTATATAACACATTACACAAGCATATATGAAATGACCGCATCCCAAGAACGAATGCACAAAACATAAAGAATACTAAAAAGACCAAAATGCCCTTGAGTCTAGGGATGCCGAAAACCTCTGAGTAAAATAACCCAACAATATCACACAATAACAAAATAAACATCGGGATACTAAAAGACTCAAAAATGAATCAAGCTCAATGAGCCAAGTAAACACCAGCAAGTCACCGGAATAACAAATGTTCAATCGAAAAGTAACAAAACAGTATCCCGATAAGTTATACAGCGGAAATCAATAACGAGTTCAATGACAAATGCAAGCACATGGAGTGTCAAACCTATGGATCCGTCCACGCAGGAAAATAGGCACAGTTACCTGAATGCGTCCCTGATCCACGATCAGTCAACCTGTGTAAAAACTGTAAGGGGGTGAGACCAACCACTGTCTCACCACAAACAAATAAACCAGAATATACTAGTACAAATCAACCACGAATACATCAGTTTCTGGCAACAATAGCCACAGTGCACAAATAAGTCACAGTGCACAATACAAAGTCAAGATCAAACGTTATTCCCATACTTATCATTAATCAACTTATTATAATTATGCTTTATTGTATTATTATCGTTGAATATTTTATTAGGGCCCTCTACTGTGTGCGTCGGGCGCGGTAGCGACTGGCCAGCTCCCCAAGGCATAAGCCCAAATATAAACATATGTGTATACATATATCAACACATCGGAATGGGTAGGTTCCGACAAAGAAAACCAATAGCAATCAAGTGGTCGACAGCTCTAGGAGGGGTGCTCTCCTCAAAGGAATATGCAATCCAAAATCTTGGGGCACACCCATCATTCCCCAAGTTGCCGGCTCTGTGAGGGGTGCTCTCACTAAAGAAAGTAGATAATAACAAATAACTAAGGGGTACACCCGACAAATCCCCAAGGTGCCAGCTCTGCGAGGGGTACTCTCACTAAAATACTAATCGAGGGGCGTACCCATCATTCCCCTCGTCGCCGTCTCTGTGAGTATACCTCACTATAATAACAGGACCCGAAGGGTACCCTCTCTCCCACTCGGTGCTACCGGGCAACAGCCCCACAACAGAACATATATTATTTTGAATCATTATTATCAATCATGCTTTCAGCATAAGGTGTTTTCTGTGTACAGGTGGCGTGCCACCAAAGATAGTCTCTAATCCGAGCCCAAGGCTCCCATAAGTATACATGATATTGGCAAAACAGCACTCATATCATAGGCATAACATATCAGCTCATAGTGATTAACATGGCAATATAGCTCATAACAACTAACACAGCATATGATCAGCTCATAACAATTAACATGGCATCAAAGTATATACATATACAATCAGGCACATAACGTAGTCAGAGCATGAATCACATCAAGCTAGATCAGACATACAAGGCTTGCAACATTAAACCATTTACCATACCATGTACCAAGCCTATCAACCTGAGTACCGTAGGCAGTAGCATATCAAGGTTTATATGTCCTCACCATGGCCATAAGATTGCCTCGGAAGCTAAAGCCACAATCCGCCTCGCATTCCTATGCACATAGCATCCTACGAATAGATACAACATATAAGATTTTATTCATGAGTTACATGAATGCATGCCAAAGCTATGATCTCAAATTTAATCCCGTGACACTAGGCCCATACCATAATATCAGTGTCCAAGCCCAAATAATTCTTGTAAATCTCACCGATCCTATTTTCGAATTCATCGCCCACTAGTGTAATGACTTGATCAAAATCAAAGGCCTAACTTATATTACCAAGTTAACCATTGGGTCTAGAACCCAATTCTTGCATTCCCCCAAGATTGGGCCTAAAGCCCATCACAAGTTAAGTACCTTTTAATTGGGCCTAAAGCCCGTATCCCCAAATCCACCATTACAACCCAAGTATGCACTCGAACTTAAAGCCCATCATATTTTAAATCTGACTATTCCTCCTGGGCCTAAGGCCCATATCATCAAATAGACCACAAAACATTAAGCCTTTGGGCTAAAGCCCACTCTCCCTACATCCATTTAAAACACACAACTAAAACACAACATGATTGGGCCTGGGCCCGGTTTCTCCAACTCTCACTCTAAGGTTATACCCGAGCCCATGGTTACTCGTCCTAAAGTTCTATGCACGTCGGACTTAACCCGGCACGTCACTCAACTCGACACACTTGGTTTCCACTATTTCGTTTCTTTCTGATAAATGAGTTGCAAACATTACCGTACATGATATGTACAAAATTTAACTACGGCCCAACCAGGAATTACCGTTAACAACCAAAGAAGAAATCTGTCTTGCCGGAACACTTCCCGAATTTCGTTGGAAAAATCCCGAGCTCGCCGGAACAATAACTTGTTCGCCGGATTCCGGTCAATCCTCACTAGTAAAGTGACTCGAGCTTGTCGGAATTTCCACAACAGTCCCGAAACATCCAACCCCCACACGGAGTAAAGCAAACCGAGAACCCACAGGACAGATCCGCTGCTGCTCTCTACCGAAGACGAACGCATGTTGGCCGGAACAAGCAGGGCCTGAGTCTCAACAACCCACTGTCGGCGACCCAACCACCAGCTAGAACCACACTACACCGCCAAACAACACCACAGCCCCGCAGCTTCACAGCACACACAACCCAACACCAAACAAAAGAGATGAACGCCCGATTAACATCAAAGCCCGAAAACAAAAGAGAAGGAACAGGAAGGGAGATCCGGGACTTACCAAGCGACCAGCCGACGGCGGCACAAGACCCCATTGTCCGCTGGCCACGTCCGCCGGAACGACCTGCATCGACCCCTCTCCCAAACCCGTGTGCGTCCAGGCGACAACCACAGCCCCGAATCAAACTACAGCGACGACCCAAGTGGTGGCGGCGTTTGATTGGAGAAGGAGAAGAGATGGTGGTGTCGGTGTGTTTGTAGATTAGATAAGAGAGAGAGAGAGAGAGCGAGAGAAGACGGGAGAGAGAAGGTGAGAGATGAGGGTGTCGGTGCGGCTGGGAGAAAGAAGTATTACGATCCCCATCATTAATCCACTGGCAACGGGCTTTCTGAAACCACAACAACTCTTCTTGCTGCAAAACCGCAACATACTCTTGTCTAAGATCCTTCTCAAGTGAAGAAAGGAAAATAGAGGGACGATGAGCTAGATAAGTCCGTATCCCTGCAAGCCTCTTCAAAAGAAGACGCTTGCGATGAATAATGCTTCCAAAAACATCTAAATTCCAGGTACTCAAAGCCGTAGACAATGAATCTAAAGCTTCCGGCAATGCCACCACACTCCCCCAACTGGCCTGAACAAAAGAAGAAAATTGACTATGGGATACCACGCTGCCTGGAACTTGAAAGACATATCTCCCAAAGGAACCAGAGACCGCGAAAAACCAAAATCAATGAGTAAAGGACAATGGTCAAAACACATAGTAGGTAAATGATACACCTGTGACGAAGGAAAAGCCTGTATCCATGCTTGATTAGCCAAAGCCCTGTCAACGCGCTCCTAAACCAAGCCCTTCTGCCAGGTAAATTGTGGGCCCTGGAACCCCAATTCCTCCAAACTACAAGAGTCCACACAATTCTAAAACCGGCGGCAACCCCGACGGACGGCTTTGAGGTCTACCTTTGACGTTTGCCCTCCATCCCGTGTTGTCATCTTCATGTCCTTTTCTTGACATGTTTATAGTTATTTTCGTCAATGATAGTTATAATTATATATATATGGGGGTAAAATTGCAACTTCTCCATGGAAGAGACATCCTAGTATAAGTTCCATTACATTTACATAAATTATCCGTGCCGAAGCCAACTCATTGAGGGTTTGCCTAATTTGAATCGCTTTAATTATTCGCTAGATTAATTGGCTAACTACACGAATATGCACAACATTGTTAGTAGTTATAAATCATATTACATGTATGTACGTAGCCTATGAACTTTAGTAAAACTGAGCATGCATATGGCCGCCGGGAATGTGCTATATATATACAAAGCAAAACTGAAAAAATTCCATTGTCATTTTCTAAAAGATAACAGGGTAGGTATTTGAAGATTCTGTGTGCCACGATATTTTCCATGGAAGAAGGCGGCAGACTATTTCGTCAAATGGGTGAATTGATCTGTACATGCCCAATTTGTGCTAGACTCCAAGACCAGAGAAGACCAGACGATAAAGAGTAAATAACATAATAAGGCCAACTCGAATCCAGAGATTCGTTTGTCTGTCGGTTTCCTACTGGAATCTTTTTTATTTTTTTGGTGGAATACGATCTTGATTTAATAAAAAGACTCAGGTTTCCTACTGGAATCTGTCTACTTTCCTTTTTTGCAAACTCCTTTTCTGTTTTCTTCTTTCATTCTATGAATTGTAAGATTTAAAAAGTGAGTTCCATACACCACAAGCCCAATGCTAGGATGCTAGTTCAACACAATATTGCATCTTAAGATGACATTAGTTTAGTCTGGGAGATTCACCCATTATATCCAGGAAACCGAGTTAAAACTTGAAACAACAGTAGGATCGAAAATTTTGGTCATATTCGGTTGAGGGTCAGCACCACAATGTTTGAAACACTTACGAACGCAGTATACTCCACCAATTCCTAAGTTTGAATTTGCATCCTAACACCTGACTAATTAATAATATTCTACTTGCTACTTGTTCCCACTAGACAAAGTGACATCCTGTTTTTTTTTTTTTATATATATATAGACGAATTAAACCTTGTTCATAACGAAGTTCTTATTCCATCGTGGATATCCATGAATTAATTGAGAATATTAAAAGTTGACAATTTTTGACTTTGGGCTTACTATATATATGTCAGTTTTTCTTAGATCACTTGTCCTTCATGTAATGTTTAGAAAGGAACGGTAGTAGGTGATGAGAAGGATAATGAAGAGGATGCCCACTGACTCTTCCTGAACACTGTAGAGGAACTAGGTGGCAATTGGGCTATGCTTTTTTTTTTTTTAATAAAATTTCTTTCACTGGAATATTTCATTTTCATATAGTAGGAAGGACAGGAACTGAGTTTATCAATCAAGTCCCGTGCAGGGAAAGAAAAGTTCTATGCGGCTAACGTGTACATTACATTACTCCTATGCTATAATTTATTTATTTACTTTTCTTTATTTATGCTAATCGTGAAACTTTATTTATGCTGTGTAAATATGGGCAGAGACAAAATTATGTGAATCATGTACAAGGTCTAAAGATACATCAGCACGCTATCCCAGTCTACACGCCTCCGTCAGTATAACGAATTTTGACTTTGTGATTAGTACGCCAATGCTTAAGAGTCTCAGAGGATGATCCGACTCCACCAGCACTATAAGGGAATTGCGGATGTTGCAACTTGAACCACCAGAATGCCCTTGAAACCAAGAGGTCAAGTTCGGGCTGCAACGGTTGCTGCAAGAAAACCACCGCATTTCGTCCTAACCAGAGTGACGAAAGCATTGCCAAACCCAAGAGGACCCAAGCTTTCAGCGAGTGTTGAGCCCAATAAAGCAAAGGCCACTGATCAAACCACTTTATTACTCTATCCAGCGGCACTCAACTGATTCCCCATCACCGGCAAATAGTAGGCCAAAGGGAGGCAAAGACATGGCAAGAAATAAACAAGTGATCAACATCTTCCACCGCAATGCCACAAAGTGGACACAAGGCCTCGACAAAGGATAAGATACCCCTCGGTAACAAAGCTCCTTTGGTTGCAAGTCCCTCATTTAGCGGAAGCCACAAGAAGCCCTAGATTTTGGGAGGCGCCAGGGACAACTATGGCAATGGCCGGGGAGGTACAGCAGCCCGCGAACATAAAAAGAAGTATGCAATTCTGACTGAGTACACACCATCTGGGCTCTCCGTCCATCTCCAGCTATCACCTACACCATCCTCAAGGCTGATAGCATCTAAAGCCTCCTAAATAACTCGACAAGAGTCTTGCTCCCATGCATACATGCAACGGTTCCAACCAACACTGTCTAGATGGAGGAAGTAGCCTTCACGTGCTACTGCAGCTGAGGAAGCACCTTGAAACAGTGATATGCGAAATAACCGAGGGAACCGATCCTTTAAACACCCCTTAGGCGACCAACTATCACACCAAAACCTAATGCACCCACCATCTCCGATAGCTTGCCGCAACCTAGTGAGCAAAGAATGCCCAAAGTTGTTCGCAAAGGCACTACCTATGGTGTTAGCCTAAATATGTGGGGCTTAATTAAGTAATTAATTAAGACTAATTTTGTTTAATATATTTATGATGATTATTCAATGCCTATATTATTATTTTGATGATTAACAAACATTGTGGAAAGCCCTTGCGTGTTCTAAGCATTTGTTCAAAAAATTTGGTTTCTCGCAGAAACCAAATACCATGAAGATTTGGCTTCATCGTGGCTTTTCCATCACACCAAACGGTCGCTATCTGGGTAGTTGGAGTTGTGGTCCCAAAAAATAGTTGTCTTTAAAACAACTAAAGTAACGGATTTACTTGGTTACCAAGGGTTAGAAAAAGTTGAAAAAAGTGGTCCTCACATCCTTTTTCATGCCTTGAAGATCTGTTGGTCCTCACTTTCATTTTTGGGATACTTTTTGAAGATTAATAAACAATTTCTGCCCAAATAATTATTAGTTTCGGTTCAGCCAACAGCCAAACGTTGACAGTTCTTAATTGAAGAAAGAAGTCAACTTGTGCGCCACCTGGAAGCTATCTAGCCGTTGGAGAACACTCCTCCCCATCCTTAGAATCTATAAATAGAGAATTGAAGCCTCACAACAATTTAATCTAGCCATTCAAGAGATTCTAAGTTGTGAAAAAGAGCATACCTTGTGAGAAAATCTTTGTTGGAATTTGTGTAACTTCTTGAGTGAGTCACTCTTGAAGCTTTGATCATTGAGAGGTTGTAATCAGCAGGATTATGGGTTAATCTTGTTGGGTAGACAAAGTTAGGTTTAGCTTTAGGTTAGGTTTGGCAAGTTAAGCCCGCAAAACCTTGTGTACCACAGGCTATTTGTCTATCCTGCAAAAGCCAAGCTAGTGGATAGTTAGAAATTCTAAAGGGGAGACCTTTAGGTAGTGGATGTACTCCTGCGTGGGGAACCACTATAAATTGCCTGTGTCCTTTACTTTTCTACCCTTATTATTGCATTTCTATTTAGTTTCGCATTTGGCTTCAGTGACGAGCCAAATCTTCAGAAAATCCAAAAAAGAGGAAAGCTAATTCAATCCCCCCTTCTTAGCATTTCTGGGCCAACAAGTGGTAGTGGAGCTGCGTTCTCAGTATAGTGGATAAATCTCCAGAGAGAAAGATCATGACTTATGAAGGTACAAGTGTCAACAAAGCTTCATACTTTGATGGAGTGAACTTTGATTACTAGAAGTTCAGAATGAAAATCTTCCTTGAAGGGAAAGATCTTGAAATATGGAATATGGTTTAGAGTCCCTATGCCAGACCTCAAAGAGACATGCAATTTTGGTCTGAAGATGAGCTAAGGAGAGCTAAGCTTGATGCACAAGCCAAAAAATATACTACTATGTGGTATAAGCAAAAGTGAATTTCAGAGTGTCAGCTCTTGTAGCACGACCTATGAAATATAGAGGCTTCTTTGTGTAACACATGAAGGAACCAATCAAGTAAAAGAGTCTAGGCGCGATTGTTTAATGAGGGACTATGAGCTCTTGCAGACCAAGAGTCAAGTGATGAGTATAACGATGTGGACATGGCACTGGAAATTTGTTAAATTCCTTCGAAAGAGAAGGCAAATGATAGGAAAGGGCTTCCAAGGTACTAAATCTGGTGAACAAAAGAAAGACTCACTGGTGTGTTTTGACTGCAATCATCCAGGCTATATTAAATCAGAATGTCCATATCAAAAAGCCAAATCTGATCCCCCAAGGAACAAAGGGAAGAAAACTATGTCAGCATGGGATGATTTGGACTCATCAAGCGACTCTAACTCTGAAGAAGCAGTAAATCTATGCTTAATGGCTCAAGAAGAATCTGAGGTAAATGAATCTCCTGATTAAACTTTTGATGAACTACAGGATGCATTTGAAGAATTGTATGACAAGTACGAACAAGCACTTAAGAAAAACATGGCATATAAGAAACGTATTGATCTGCTTGAATTTGATCATGCTTCTCACAAAACTACATATAAAACTCTTGAGCGTGCACATGCTGAAAGTTTGTCTATTTGTGAGTCATTAAAGAAAGAGAAACTTGCTGCTCAAAATGCATATGATGATCTTGAGAAACAGTTAGCAAGCAATTTAAGCAATTGTGAAAAGATGATCCAAAAGAATGATGCTCTTAAGGCTGAAGTAGAGGATTTATAATGCTCCTTAGATAAGTTCACAAGAGGGAGAGATAACCTGAATATGCTGCTAGGGCAACAAAGGCATTCATTAGACAAAAGTGGAATAGGTGCAACACATATGGTTTTTAACAAGCCAAATCTGCCTGTTAAATTTGTCCAAGCAGAATCAAGAAGACCTTATAGACCTAGATATCATGAACATTACAGGGAAAGACTCGTGAGCACTCACATAGATCTGATATCACATACTATTATTGTGGAAATGTTGGACATACAATTAGATCATGCTTTCATAGGAAGTGAAGCAACTATGTTAAATATATTTGGGTTCCGAAAGGAGCCAAATCTAACCCTCAAGGACCCAAGTTAGTTTGGGTACCTAAAACTTGATCTTTTGACAGGATGCATGAGATGAATAGGTTTTGGACAGTGGTTGTTCAAGACACATGACAGGTGACCCATCAAAATTTACATCCCTCCTTTTAAAACACAGAGGTAATGTTACATTTGGTGATAGCTCAAAAGGAAAAATTCTCAGTATTGGTAAGATTGGTGCTATTCCAACTATTGAGCATGTGCTCCTTGTTGATAATCTTAAGTATAATTTGCTTAGTATTAATCAGCTTTGTGACAAAGGATTCAAAGTTACTTTTGAATCTTCAAGATGTATTGTGAGTAGAGTTGATGATGAGAATGTTTTATTTGTTGGAAGAAGAATTGGTAATCTATAGTCTATATGTTTAAATGATGTTACTAATCGTGAGATCAAGTGCTTTAGTGCAAGAACAGATACTCCAACTCTATAGCACAGGAGGCTTGGTCATGCAAATCTTGAACTCATCTCAATTCTGTCAAAGAAAGATTTTGTTGATGGTCTGCCAAAGCTAAACTTCGAAGTAGAAATCAAATGTTGAGCATGTCTGCTTGGTAAACAAATCAAAAATTCTTTTAAGCCAAAACATGTGGTATCAGCTTCTCGATCTCTTAAACTCCTACATATTGATCTATCTGGTCCTATGAGAATTGTGAGTCTTGGTGGTAAAAAGTATGCATTTGTTATAGTAGATAATTATTCTAGATTTACATGGATTCTCTTTCTTTCACAAAAAGATCATGCATGTCAAGAATTTGACTCACTTGTTAGAAGGCCACAGAATGTGAAAGGGTATAAAATTTCTAAAATTAGAAGTGAACATGGAGGGGAATTTGATAACTTTACCTTTAAACACTCATGTGAACAAAGTGGCAATGAACACACATTTTTTACTCCTAGAACACCTCAACAAAATGGGATTGTGGAAAGGAAGAATCGAACCTTGCAAGAAATGGCTAGAACTATGCTTAATGAGTATAAGTTGCCTGTCTATTTCTGTGTTGAGGGTGTGAACACAGCGTGCTGTGTTTTAAATAGAGTTTCTTTGCGTCCATTAATTGAAAAGACACCTTATAGATTTGGCACGACAGAAAGCCAATTATTTCATATTTCGGCACATTTGGCTCCAAGTGTTACATCTTGAATACAAAAGAAAACCTTGATAAGTTTCAAGCTAATTTTGATGCTGGTATATTCCTTGAATTTTCATTAAGTAGTAAAGCCTATCGAGTATATAACAAAAGAACTATGGTCGTTGAAGAATCTAATGCATATGGTATTTGATCAGATTAACTTGAATGATCTTAGTGACGATATAGAAGCTGATTTTACTCTTGAGAATCAGCCACAGGTTATATATGTTGATGAGACAAAAGATGAGAAACTTCCTAATCTAATTGAGACTCAACAACATTTGGCTTCTCCTGAACCAAATGTTCAGAGTAATGATGTGCAACCAAATGTTCCGAACTCTGGCTCAAGCTCACAGCTAAGTGATGCTGATGTTCAAGCACCAAAAGACCAATCAACTGAGGCCATATTGGGTGATTCTAGAACAGGAGTAACAACTCAATCCAAATTGCAAAACATCAATTCACATCTTGCAGTTTTGTCTCAAGTTGAGCCTAAGAATGCCAATGATGCCATACTTGATGAAAGTTGGGTAATGGCAATGCAAGAAAAGCTTAATCAGTTCAAGAAAAATAATGTGTGGGAGCTGATTGCAAGACTAAAAGACCATCCTGTTATTGGAACCAAATGGGTCTTTAGGAAAAAGCTTGATGAATTAGGAACTGTGGTAAGAAACAAAATTCGATTGGTGGCACAAGGGTACAATTAAGAGGAAGGTGATGTTACAGAGTGTAATCAATAGAGAAAATAGGGTATTATTATTATCCTCCCCTCCTTACAGGATTTGGGGTCTCTTTTATAGCCCCTTTAGGTTGCGATCCAACGGCTTATTTTTGCCTTTATCCAAATGATCTAAGGGTTATAATTAAGCCCCTTTCCCTATGTCTAACTAACTCTTAGTTGAGCTGTCCATACAGCCAATTTCCTACCCCTCCTTAGATTCCTAGGCTCAAGGATTTTCCACTGTTCCAACCATTTGGGCCATGCATCTTGGGCGCCCTCGTCCTGCTCTGGGCCTACCTATCAAAAGGTTTTGATTATGATGAGACCTTTGCCCCTGTAGCTAGACTTGAATCCATTCGCATGTTGCTTGCATTTGCATCTTTTAAAACTTTCAAACTTTATCAAATGGATGTCAAGAGTGCTTTTCTAAATGGATTTATCATGGAAGAAGTATATGTAGAACAACCTCCAAGATTTGAAAACCATGAGCATCCACAACATGTTTTCAAATTGAAAAAGGCATTGTACGGTCTTAAACAAGCTCCTAGAGCTTGGTATGATAGATTAAGCACATATCTTATCTCACAATGCTTTACAAGAGGAAAAGTAGACTCAACTCTATTTGTGAAATCTAACAAAGATGATATCATTATAGTACAAAGATGATAAAGATGATATTTTATGTGGTGCTAGTAATGAATCTCTTTGTCAAGAGTTTGAAAAGCTAATGCACAACGAGTTTGAAATGAGTATGATGGGAAAATTAAATTTCTTCCTAGGATTTCAAGTCAAGCAACTAGATGGTGGCATGTTCCTTAATCAAACAAAGTACACACGTGAGCTGGTGAAAAGATTTGGCTTGAGTGAAGCCAAAACTAGTCCAACGCCAATGAGCACTAGCTCCAAACTTGACAAGGATGAGAATCGTAAGGATGTTGATGTGAAATTATATAGAGGCATCAAGTCCTCCATTTGCTTTGGTACTCTTATCCTTCACCACATGGCACTCTATAATGAGCATTTACTTGGTTCTCTGATAACTCTTTTGGCCAAGAAACTGAAGATTACCCCTACACTTGCTGATAAGCCCATTATTCTCAAGAAGATTAATGCTGATACTTTGGCTAAGATGTCAATCAAGCCAAATCCTGATGGAGAATACTCTATGACCAAATCTGTTGCTAAGGATCCAAAACTTGGTGATGTGTTTGCCAAGTAACCACTCTCAAAGGAGAGATTAGTGAGCTGAAGGCAGAAATGAGTTCTATTGGCAGCCAAATGAAGAAATCTCAGAACAAGATCTTTGAGAAGCTACCAAATTACTGCAACCATCTATCGAAATGCCTCTGATGATGAATGATACTCCAACAGATCTAATGCTCTAGGTCATGCATTGCATTCCCATCTTTTACCTATTTTTGTATACGTACTTTATTTTACTATCACTGCTCTTATTTGGTCTGTAAGACTTGAATATTTGGCTTTACTTTTGGATATTTGGTTTTATTCTACTACCTATTATCTCCTTTGGATTTTATTTCTTTTACTACCAAAAGGGGGAGATGAATGTTGCTATTGATACTTGTTTAAATTTGTTGTTGAAGTTATGTTCTACTGCTGTTGCGATATTTGTGTGTGGAAATTTTTTTGTAGGGAACAACATTTGGCTCAATAGAACAACCAAATATTAGATTGAAAATATCTGTGCTTATAATGTTGATACATTTGGCTGATAAGTAAGCCAAGTGATATGTTGAGAACAAACCAAGACCACCATACCGCTTAGGAGAACAAACCAAATCCCAAGGAGCTAAGTGAATTTTACGAGCTCGCCTTACCGAACCCCAAATGAACCTCCTACACAGCCGATCCAAGCCCTGTATAATGGAGGATGGGAGAAGAACTATCTGCATAGTGTACATCGACAACGAAGAGAGGACCGACCGCGTCGAAGTGACACGACCAGCGAATGACAACACATGTGACTGCCAGGAAGCCAACCGTCGTGAGACCCTATCCAAGACACCAACATAAGTCTGACGCGAGACACATTGGTGGATCAAAGGAATCCCCAAATAACTATTAGTGTAATGCCCAAAAACCAATCATTGGATGATTATGTTACTTTTTGAGTCATGATATTTGATTAAGGTTTTATTCTGATAAATGTGTTTGTTTATTTATTTATATTTATTGCTTGGACATATTTATAACCCAAGAATATTTTATATTCTTAAAAGTCCTTAGTCGATTATTATTATGGATGGGTTGTAAAAGTAAATTAAGACTAGCGTATGTTGAGAGTCATATGAGATATGAGGTCTGCATACGGGTATAAGTTAGGGAACTTGTGGACTGGAACGACCAAACATAAGAACACCACATGGATCATTACATGTTGTCATTGGTGGTTCTTATAAGTGTTGTCCTTAGACCTGAGATCATCAAGGTTCCCAACACATGAATCATGTGCTTTGACATTACTCTTGGTTACTCGTAGCTGAGTAGACATTAGAGTTATTGTTGGGCACATGATATAATGTGTAGAGGGATTTGTTTGATCAAGGTGAAATTTTTCTAGCCCATGTAATGGGAAATATATCTGTTGGGCCCCTTGATAGAGTTGAACTGTAAAATGCATGGCCGTGCTCAAATTGATTGATATAGGATATCAGTTGTATTTGTTTTGGACAGTTAACTCGGATTCAAGAAACCATAGATTAAGCATATGCGAGAATGACATATTCCATGTCTCGTGTTTGATCTTGATATTATAAGATAAAGGGAAAATGACACAATACTAAGGCATGATGAATCGGTATTGATCTTGTCACTTGGGTAGCAATGATGTGTTGCTAGACACCGCTCATTGTTTATTATTATAAATGTGATTTTATAATTATTGCCAGCATGATTAGAGCCTATTGGACCTACTTTCGGATTATTAATAATAAGCCCACATTAAGCTTATTATTAAGCACGAAAATTACAACCCAAATATGATTAAGGTTATTCCAATACACCCAGGGTTTTCTGTCGATATATATATATATTAATATATTGTCTGTTAGACCATTCGATTTTTACACGTTAAAAATAGAAAACCCTAGCTGTTCTCTCGTTCTAAGAAACAGCTAGCACTGTGAGAGGAGAGATTGAGAGGGCTCGAACCAGAGATCGTGTGACGGTTCTTGGTAATCGACAATTCGTGTGGATCCCTTAGAAAAATCGGATTTTCGTCCAGTTTAAAACTGATTCGGCTCATCAGTTGAGTGAAAGATCTCGACCAAGATAGGTACTAAATCACATCTATTCGATTTATCCCGTTTCAGATGGACCCTGTGATGGTTTGGGAATTGATTCCGCTACGTGTTAACTCCATATTTGTGTACCCGGAACCTAACAATGGTAGCGGAGCCTCTTGTGAAACCCTAAATCGAATTTGATTGTTCAATTATATGATTTGTTGTATGTGATATAGTATGATTTGCTGATTTTATGACCTAATAATAACATGCGTTTGTTTTTAAATGGGTCGATTAGTTTTCTGTCTGCGATTTATATGATCTGCTGGATGTTTTATTGTTAATCGAGTTTTTTGATTAATCTATATGTATGCGCTATATTGATGTGTTCCGCTTATAACAGAATCGATTGATATGTGATATCAATTAGCGGGACCACCGTGCTAACTCTGCGTAGTGCCTTATACTGCAAGGATGATAAAATAATTTTACATGTAATCATGAATTAAATATTCTAAGGCTTGAGATTGTTTGTTTAGTTTATAACCATGTCACTTAACATTGTTGTTGATTGTGTGTGATGCATGTCTATTGTATATGATGTATAATGTATTAGTTACATGCATATGCTATGAACAAATTGGTTTTATATGGATGAAAGTAAAAATCCCTCAACATCATATTAAGTTCTTATATGTTGCCTTCCATTGATTAGCACTCATCTAGACTTAGATGAATATTTGGCAGGTTTGTCGAAGCAAAGTGCCAATGTTTATCTTAGTAAGGTGCGATGGGATAATTGTAATATCTATACTGCTAGTCATGGGTTGGACTTATCTAAGTCATCCCAATAGGATTGGGGACTTAGAGGCAAGGAGTTGAGATAAGTCGATAAGATCGACTAGAGAAAGTATTGTTCACTAAACTATCCAAAAGTTATATGAGATGTAATTGACAAGAGGTTGTCTACCTAAATAGCTGTATTATAAGTGATTAGCCAAAGCTAACTTATATTATTGCAAAACATGGATCTTGGCCCACTAGAATGCTTATGGTTAAGTATTTCGAAATAATACAAGAGGGTTATTATTTTGTTTAAAATAGTGGAAGTATCATTTAATGAAATTCCTTGTTAAATGATTTTATATATGCATGACTCTTATTATGTGTGATTTTATTGTTGTAGAGTTATCATGGCACAAAGCACAAGCACTGCATCACTGCGATCGGCCCTTGAGAAGGAAAAGCTGAATGCAAACAATTTCCTTAAGTGGCATCGAAATTTGAGGATTGTCCTCAAGCAAGAAAAGAAGCTGTATGTCCTTGAAGGGCCTGTTCCTGATGAACCAGCTACCAATGTTCCCCGAGCGGAGAAAGATGCTTATAAGAAGCATATGGATGATGCATTGGATGTAGCTTGCCTCATGTTAATCAACATAGAATCTGAGCTTCAGAAGCAACATGAGAAGCTGGGTGCTTTCGATATGATCGAACACCTTAAGATGCTCTTTGAGGGGCAAGCTAGGCATGAGAGGTGTGAGACCTTAAAGGCATTGTTCTAATGCAAGATGGCTGAGTCGTCACCTGTTCGGCCTCATGTGCTCAAGATAATGGCATATATCGAGAGCGTTGAGGATCTGGGTTTTCCTTTGCAGAGGAAGATGGCTGTTGACCTTGTCCTGCAATCGTTGCCAGACAGTTATAGTCACTTTGTCATGAAATTCAACATGAATCATCTTGACAAGACATTGAAAGAGCTGCTTAACATGTTGGGAACTACTGAGCAGTAGATGAAGGCCAACAAAGGCAATACCATCTTGATGGTTCAAAATGGCAAAGGGAAGGGAAAGGCTGAGTTCAACAAGAAGAGGAACTTTGCCAGAAAGTTTGGTTCGTGTTCTTCATCTTCTTGTGTTGCACAAGCATTGAAACCCAAAGGTGGTATTGCTAAGGATGGACAGTGCTTCCACTGCAAGAAACCTGGTCATTGGAAGCGTAACTGCCCCATTTACCTTGACGAGGTGAAGAAGCAGAAGGGAAGTAAGACTTCCACTTCAGGTATTTTTGTTATAGAAGCTAATATTTCTATCTCTGCATCATGGGTATTAGATACTGGATGTGGATCTCACATTTGTATAAATGTGCAGGATCTGACAAAGAGTAGAAGGTTAGCAAGAGGTGAAATGGACCTGCGCGTGGGGAATGGAGCAAGAGTTGTTGCATTAGCCGTAGGGACTTATGGTTTTTCTTTACCTAGTGGTTTGATTTTGGAATTGGACAATTTTTATTATGTGCCTACTATAAGTAGGAATTTGATTTCTGTTTCTTGTTTGGACAAGAAAGGTTTTTCATTTACAATAAAGAACAATTGTTGTTCTATTTATTTGAATGATGTTTACTATGGTGGTGCACATTTGATCAATGGTTTGTATATTCTAGATCTTGAAAACTCGATTTATAACATTAACACTAAAAGGGTCAATTTGAATGATTCTAATACGACCTATCTCTAGCATTGTCGCTTGGGTCATATAAAATGAGACTCGTATATCTAAACTCCACAGGGATGGATTCTTAGACTCATTTGATTTCGAATCTTATGAGGCATGCGAGTCATGTTTATTGGGCAAGATGACAAAGACTCCCTTTACTGGTAAAGGTGAAAGGGCTTCAGACTTATTAGGACTTATACATTCTGATGTATGTGGGCCTATGTCTACATAGGCTAGAGGTGGATTCCAGTACTTCATCACATTTACTGATGACTATAGTAGATATGGCTATGTGTATCTTATGAAGCACAAGTCAGAATCCTTTGAAAGGTTCACGGAATTCAAGAATGAAGTATAGAATCAACTCGGCAAGAGTATTAAGATGCTTCGATCTGATCGAGCAGACGAAATACTTAGATCGAGAATTTCTTGATCATCTAAAAGAATGTGGTATAGTATCACAACTTACTCCACCTGGAACACCTCAATGGAATGGTGTATCTGAAAGGAAAAATCGAACTTTGTTAGACATGGTTCGTTCCATGGTGAGTCAAGCTGACCTTCCACCTTCTTTTTGGGACATGCTTTAACGATAGCTGCTTTTACACTTAACCGTGTTCCATCTAAATCAGTTGAAAAGACACCATATGAGATGTGGACTGGGAAACGTCATAGTTTGTCTTTCATGAAGATTTGAGGTTGTGAGGCTTACGTTAGACGACAAGCATTAAACAAACTTGGCCCCAAATCTAATAAATGCATTTTTGTTGGATATTCTAAAGAAACTAAAGGATATTATTTCTACAATTTCGTGGAACAAAAAGTTTTTGTTGCACGTACTGCTGCTTTTCTAGAAAGAGAATTTATTTATAGAGGGATCAGTTGGAGAAAAGTAGAACTTGAAGAAGTTCGAGAACAGCAAGAGATTACAGAGACTGAGATGGAACAAGAACAGGAGCCGCAAGTTGTTGTGGGTGAAAATTCTGTACCTGTAGCACATGGACCTCATAGGTCTGATAGGACTCAGCGTGAGCCTGAGAGATATGGATTTCTTTTGACTCATACCGGGGACGTGATGCTCATGGATCAAGATGAGCCCACTTCCTATCAACAGGCTATTACGGGTCCAGACTCTGAGAAATGGCTTGAAGCCATGAATTCTGAGATGGAATCCATGTATGAAAACAAGGTTTGGACCTTGGTTGATCCACCTGAAGGGGTTAAACCCATTGGGTGCAAATGGGTCTATAAGAAGAAGACTGACATGGATGGTAATGTAGTTACTTTTAAAGGGCGATTGGTTGCAAAAGGTTTCAAAAAAGTTTATGGTGTTGACTATGATGAAACTTTTTCACCAGTTGCCATGGTTAAATCCATCTGAATTCTTATAGCTATAGCTGCATACCATGATTATGAAATCTGGCAGATGGATGTCAAAACTGCTTTCCTTAATGGAAATCTCTTAGAGGGTGTGTAAATGACACAATCTGAAGATTTTTTCACTCAAGAAAATGCTGGCAAAGTATGCAAATTGCAGAGATCCATTTATGGATTGAAGCAAGCTTCTCGGAGTTGGATTCTTCGTTTTGATAAAGTAATCAAACAGTTTGGTTTCATCAAGAATGAAGATGAGCCATGTATTTACAAGAAGGTTAGTAGGAGCACTATTATTTTCTTGTTATTATATGTGGATGACATTCTACTCATTGGGAATGATGTTCCATCACTACAGTCCGTAAAGACTTGGTTTGGGAAAAATTTCTCAATGAAGGACTTAGGTGAAGCTGCCTACGTGTTAGGTATAAAGATCTATAGGGAAAGATCTAAAAGGCTTCTTGGCCTAAGTCAAAGTACATACATTGACAAAGTACTTAAAAGGTTTAGTATGCAAGATTCCAAGAAAAGATTTTTGCCCATGTTACATGGTATAACTCTCTCAAAGAATCATTGTCCTAGTACATCTAAAGAGAGAGAACGTATGAGTAGGATCCCCTATGCTTCTGCAATAGGATCTCTCATGTATGCTATGTTGTGTACTCGATAAGATGTCTTATATGCATTAAGTGTCACAAGTAGGTATCAAGCTGATCCCGGTGAGAGTCACTGGATGTGAACACCCAAATTTGACCCATGAAAATTATATTGAGGTTAGAGTCCAGACGTGTTTGAATCATAAGATTGATGAGTTAGTCTTGGGTTGAAGCATGGATGGGGTCTAATTTTAGTAGAATTTATACGTTATAGTAATTAAGACTTTTATATGCCTAGGATTAATGAGACGATTTAATCATAAGATATGTTAAGGACTAAATTGTTAAAATGTATTTTATCTCATTAAATTTGGGCTTGTTTATTTATTAAGCCAAATTATATTTATTCTTGGGTTGAAGATAAATGTAAGAGTCCAATTTAATGATGTATGAACTTTTTTTCAGAGTTGCACAGCCCATTAACACCTTGCTTGCAGACAAATTTAGCTCTGATTTTCGTAGAAAATCAAAGTTAAATCATTCCTTAATAGCAAGAATGTTTTCGGTATGATTTTGGCTTAAAATGAGGAATCAATGTGAAATTAATCAACTAGGAGATGATTGAGAGGAGTAGTAATCAAGAAAAGCAGAGGATTCTGGGCAGTCTAGGGGTTAATTACGCGAAAGGATCAATCAGGGATGAATTAGGGGAGAATCGGGACCGAGAAAGGAAAGAACGGGTGAGACGCGTAGGCGCGGGCGGTCATCTCGGGATGACCACCGGGCCTGGGCGGTCTTCCACCCATGACCGCCTGGCCTAGCTGTCATCCATAGGATGACCGCCGGCCATGGCGGTCATGCACACCCAGAAACGCGTTTTCTCCCCGATTTTCGCCCGTAATCTGATTCTGCTCGGTTTTGGCCCAGATTTCTGGCCATTACCTTGATCATTAAGTTGGTCCACACCCCTAGGCTACCCAGAACACTATAAATAGGACCCCTCTCTCACATTTTAAGGGACACACATTCTATTACACAAACACTCTTTATAAAGCTTTGAAGCTTGGAGAAACTCTATCTCTCCAAGCTTAAGAAATAGTTCCATAGGCAAAACTCTGGCAGAATTTCGTGGGTAGCATCATCCATTGAAGGCAGCAAAGGGTAAAATCAAAAAGAACTCCAAGATTGAGTTGAGGAGTGGGAGGAAATTGTGTGGGAGGCACAACCCAAACCAAGGAGCTAGAGGAGGGCTACAAGAGGTAATCCTAATCCCTTTTTGTCTGACCAATTATTGTTGAGAAGTTGATGTTGATGATGATGTGACTGTTGTGATGCCATATCAAGAACTACGTGGGCTTTGAACCCGGTCGCCGGGGTACGTTGGTGGTTTCTAGTGGTGGAAACTCAAGCCCAATCTTCTTCTTCTCCCCTTTATTTTTAATATTCAGTTGTTATGTGTTTTGGTGCTTACACTTGCACACTTGCACATGGCACACAAAATCCTCTAATTGCACAAAGTTTCGCCCCAACATGGATGGGTGCCTAACACCTTCCCATCCATGACGAATCCCCGGGTCCAGCATCTTTGGTTCGTTATCCAGTTGCCTAAATGGAGTCACATGAAGGGTGTTTCCCAAGTTTTTGTCCCTTAATAAAATTTGGGTGGCGACTCCAAAGATGTTGGATGATGGTTATGAAGAAGGTGTAAAGGAAAGGTGAATAGGCCCAAGTGATTTTGGGTCGGGTATTCACACTAGACAGCTATAAAGAACATCCTAAAGTACTTGAGCTAAGGATGCATTCCTCGTTTATGGAAGCGTTGATGAGCTTGTTGTAAAGGGTTACACAGATGCTAGCTTCCAAACTGACAGAGATGATTTTAGATCGCAATCAGGATATGTGTTTTGCCTTGGCGGTGGTGCTGTGTGCTGGAAAAGTTCAAAGCAAGAAACAATAGCCGATTCTACAACTGAGGTTGAGTACATAGCTGCCTCTGAAGCAGCGAAAGAGGCTGTTTGGATTAAGAAGTTCATAACTGAGCTTGGAGTAGTTCTGAGCATTTCCAGTCCGATTGAGCTCTATTGTGACAACAATGGAACAATAGCACAAGCTCAAGAACCTAGATATCACCAAAGATCCAAATATATACTCCAACGCTATCATCTCATTAGAGAGATTGTTAACAGAGGCAAAGTGAGGATGTGCAGAGTTTCTTCTGAGAATAATGTTGCAGATCCATTGGCTAAGCCATTGGTATTAGATACATGGATGATTGGCTTTAGTGCAAGTGGAAGAATGTTAGTGTAATGCCCAAAAACCAATCATTGGTTGATTATGTTACTTTTTGAGTCATGATATTTGATTAAGGTTTTATTCTGATAAATGTGTTCGTTTATTTATTTATATTTATTGCTTGGACAAAT
Source organism: Turnera subulata (assembly GCA_028386065.3). NCBI lineage: Eukaryota > Viridiplantae > Streptophyta > Magnoliopsida > Malpighiales > Passifloraceae > Turnera > Turnera subulata. The sequence continues at coordinate 106,209 of JAKUCV010000249.1, read as the reverse complement.
TTATAACCCAAGAATATTTTATATTCTTAAAAGTCCCTAGTCGATTATTATTGCGGATGGGTTGTAATAACAAATTAAGACTAGCATATGTTGAGAGTCATATGAGATATGAGGTCTGCATACGGGCACAAGTTAGGGAACTTGTGAACTGAACCGACCCAACATAAGAACACCACATGGATCATTACATGTTGTCATTGGTGGTTTTTATAAGTGTTGTCCTTAGACCTGAGATCATCATGGTTCCCAACACATGAGTCATGTGCTTTGACATTACTCTTGGTTACTCGTACCCGGGTAGACATTAGAGTTATTGTTGGGCACATGATATAATATGTAAAGGGATTTGTTTGATCAATATGGAATTTGTCTAGCCCATGTAATGGAAAATATATCTGTTGGGCCCCTTGATAGAGTTGAACTGTAAAATGCATGGCCGTGCTCAAATTGAATGACATAGGATATCAGTTGTATTTGTTTTGGACAGTTAACTCGGATTAGAGAAACCGTAGACTAAGCATATGCGAGAATGACATATTCCATGTCTCGTGTTTGATCTTGATATTATAAGACAAAGGGACAAAGACACAATAATAAGGCCTGATGAATCGGTATTGATCTTGTCACTTGGGTGGCAATGATGTGTTGCTAGACACTGCTAATTGTTTATAATTATAAATGTGATTTATAATTATTGCCAGCGTGATTAGAGCCTATAGGGTCGCACACTTAGGGCAGTTAATCTGAGCCGTGAGTCCAAAAGAATTTGGATAAGTTATTGGACCTACTTTCGGATTATTAATAATAAGCCCACATTAAGCTTATTATTAAGCCCGAAAATTACAACCCAAATATGATTAGGGTTAATCCAATACACCCAGGGTTTTCTGTGGACATATATATATATATCAACATATTGTCTGTTAGACCATTTGATTTTTACACGTTAAAAATAGGAAACCCTAGCTGTTCTCTCATTCTAAGAAATAGCTAGCACTGTGAGACGAGAGATTGAGAGGGCTCGAACCAGAGATCGTGAGACGGTTCCTGGTGATCGACAGTTCGTGTGGATACCTTAGAGAAATCAGATTTTTGTCTGGTTTAAAACTTTTTCGGCTCAACAGTTGAGTGAAAGATCTCGACCAAGACAGGTACTAAATCACATCTATTCGATTTATCCCGTTTCACATGGACCTTGTGATGGTTTCGGAATTGATTCCGCTGCGTGTTAACTCCATATTTGTGTACCTGGAACCTAACAATAACGCCCCAAATCATCCACGATAGAGTACCCCAGACCATTATGAAATTGCTCTCGATCAACAACAGAAACATTCTTCGAAAAAAAACATCGGGGTTAGAAACACTGACCTTTCGCCCTGAACGAGAGAAAAATAGCTATAGGCAATCACGAATAACACTATTCTAGGTTGGCTCAGCTTCCGCAAACAGAACCATGTCATCAGCAAAGAAGAAATGAGAAAGAGGTGGCCCGGTAAACCCTAAATGTATAGGCTTCTAAAGACCCTATTGCACCAAGTGTCCAATTAGTTGGCTCAATCGTTCCAAGCACAAAATATACAAATAAGGAGACAACGGATCGCCTTGACGAACACCTCGTGAAGTAGTGAAAGCCTCCGTCAAAGCACCATTCCAAAGAATCCGCATCTGAGTATTCGCGACACATTTCATAATAACCTCCACCAAATGACTGGGCAACTTGACATCCTCTAAAGTGTCCCGAATGATTGACCACCTAAGGCGATCATAGGCTTTCTGCAAATCAATCTTAATAGCCACAATCCCCGAAGAACCCCGCCTTACCCGCATGGTATGCATCACCTCCTAAACTATCACAATATTGTCATTGATATGCCTCCTCGGAATGAAACTGCATTGAGTCAGGGACACAAGACCACTCAACCACGGCTTAATCCGGTTGACAACAACCTTGGATAGGACCTTATACAACACATTGCACAAGCCTATTGAACGGAACTGGGACATGTACTCAGGCTTCTACACCTTAGGCAACAGCACTAGAATGATGCGGTTCATCGATGACGCCCACACTGACCCAACAAAAAGCTGCTGCACAAACTGACACACTGAAGCAGCGACAACTGTCCACTGGGATTGAAAGAACAGAGCATGGAAGCCATCTGGGCCCTGTGCCTTCAAAGCTCCAATATCAAACACAGCAGCACGATTAGGGATGGCAACGGGGCGGGGAATTAGCGGGTAGAGTAATCCCCGCCCCGCCCCGCGCACCACATATCTCTCCCCGCCCCGCCCCGCTCCCCGCACGCGGGGGAAAATTTGTCCCCGTCCCCGCTCCCCGCGATACCCACGGATCCCCGCGGATCCCCATTCCCCGAACCTCAAGTAACCATTTTAATTTTTCTAGACAAAAAAGGCAGATTTGAATCATAAATCCAGTTCAGATTTCCCCTTAGATGTGTATCTTCGAAGTTGCTAATTAAGCAAAATATAGCCTAACAAATTACGTTCAACACATACACGGTCAATTCACATTCCCCACCAGAATAACCCCTAAAAACTCAAGCTTTGAGAAAAAAAAGGCCATTAATCACTACTCAGTAGCATAAACATTTGCCAATTTCTGTTTTCTAAAAAAAGAAACCTACAGAACCAACAAAAAAGAATGCAACTTTGTAATTCCCAGAACCGGAACATTATAACCCAAAAGCAGAATTTTTTTTTGAAGAAAAATGAACCCAACTACCAGTGGCGAGGGAAGACTCGAGGGACTTGACGATATTAGCCATGGACTTGTTAATGGTGGTCATCTTCGCCTGGGTATCGAGCCTGGCAACGACGGCGTCGAGCCTGGAGGAGAGGCGCAAGTAGTTCACCTTCTTGACCTTCAATTTCTCGGATTTCTCCTCCTTCTCGCATTTCCTGGCCTGCCTCTGCAGCGATTTCGACGTGAATTTCAGGTCCATGATCTGATTCAACAGCTTCTCCGTGTTACCCATCTTCTCTTCTCTTCTCTCCTATGGTTGATAGATCGATTGATCTGGTTTGGGATTGCTTTGACTCACTTCTTGTCTTGCTTCTTCTTCTCAGTTAAGGTTTTAAAGAGGAAAGAGGAAGGGGATTGGGCGTGTTCGTGATGGTGTGGGAGAGTGAGGTTTAGGAAGCGGATAGTGGTGGTCTGTTGGAAAAGGAGGGTGCGGCCGGCGGCGAGAGTGATGGCGTGGAAGGGAAGAAGAGAAGATGGAGAAGGAGAGGATGAGAATAATTGGAGGACTGGAAGCGCCAACGGTTTAGATTTAGGGTTCTTGATTATTTTGTTTTGGGAAAGATAGTTTATAGGATTATTTTGGGGAGGGGCTGCCGACAATTTTTTTTGGGATTTTTTTGCTCTTTTTTTACTGTAATGACTAAAATAGCCTTCTAAAAAAATTTGTATCTATAGGTAATGCGAGGGCAAAATAGACATTTCTTATATATCGGGGACCCGTGGGGCGGGTTATGTAATCCCCGCCCCGTCCCCTGAAATTACTTCGGGTACAAATCTGTAAGTTTCCCTAGGCTATATGACAATCATATACAAGCAAAAGATGCAGCGGAAGCAAAGGAAACTTAGCCAAGAACCACATGTGAAGCATATAAACCGTATAACAAAATTTCGTACCTTGTTCGGTTGAGGTCTTTCACCCAACTGCTGAAACGAATCATCTAGACCAAGACGAGGCTGGAACGAATCAGTTAGAGCAAGAAGAAGCCCTGCTCCTCTACGGTATCCACATGAACCGTGACCTTCCCGGAATCGTCACACGAATCCAAGAACGAGCTCCCCGGACTGATGTGCTAGCAAGAGTAAAACCGGGGCTTAAAGTGTGTATGGTTTTCTTCTTCCTTTCACAAATGAAGAAGAAGCTAAGGGAAGAGAGAGTTTTTGTGTGTCTTGTGCTCTCAAATGCAGGAGCAAAAACGTGAGGGGATGAGGGAATGATCAGATCACCAAACTCATGTCCACACACACAAAAACTAATGGAGATGGTGGAGGTAATGGCCAACACCTTGGCCCCATTACCCACATAATCATATCCAAACATAATAATATCTCCACTACACTTTGTGAACATATACAGCACCTTTAGTGGCTCAATTATGCAGACAATAAGTGAACCAATCAACCCAAAACGACCTGGTTCAACCATAGTCCAACCACGGTCCAACCACACCCGGTCCAACCATGGTCCAACCACGGTTCAACCACCTGTTCGAATCAACGGCTCTATGTGTGTGACCCTGTAGGCACTTGTAACGTCCGGCAATAATTGTAAAATTCTCATTTTACAATTATAAGCAAAGAGCGGCATCTAGCAACACATCATTGCTACCCGAACGACAAGATCATTACTGATTCTCTATGCCTCGGAACATGTCATCGTCCTTTCGTCACATTGTCAAGATTAGACCGAGACATGGAAACGTCAATCTCGTATATGTCTAATCTATGTTTCTTGATCCTCGAGGTAACTGTATAAAACGGATACCCGTGACATCACCATATCACATAATCCGAGCGTGGCCACGCATTTAACAGTTCAACTCTATCAAGCAACCTACTCGATAATATACCCGTTATATGGGTCGGACGAATCCCCTCTGGATCATACAAAACCCACTACATACTCGGCATATACCCAATGATTACCCTAATGTCCACCCAGTTACGGGTGACTAGGAATAATATCAGAGTACATGACTCATATGTTGGATACCTTGACGATCTCAGGTCAAAGGACAACACATCAGTAAGTAACGCTATCGACAAACATATAACGTTCCATGTAGCGTTCTTATGTGGGTCGGTCCAGTCCACAAGTTCTCCAACTTGTACCCGTATGTAGAATTCATATCACATATAAATTCTCAACATACGCTAGTCTTAACTTATTATTACAACCCATCCGTAATAATAACCGACTAGGGACATTTAAGAATATACATATCAAATATACATATACTAGGGTTATAAGTATGTGCAAGCGTTTATCTCATAAACGATACTTATTGGAATAATCTTAAAGTGTATGTACATGACTATAAATAAACATCCATGATTGGCTTTTGGGCATATTACTAACAAAATCTTCCCCCGTCCCCCGCCCCGCGGGGCAAAAAATGCCCCCATACCCGCCCCATTTGCGGGGAATCCCCGTGGGGACCCGCACGAGTGGGGGAAATTGCCATCCCTAAGCACGATTCTCCTCGGCAGAAAGCGGCAATGCCAGATTCTGCAGAGCCGAAGCATCAATTGCCGGGAAACATCCGCGAAGGGGAAAGAAAGGAGGTTCGGCCTCAGCTTCCAAGAACAACTTGTGAAAGAATCGGACAGCTAAGGCCTGGAGACCCACCTGCTCAGTACACCAGCGACCTGACTCATGACGCAAGGCAGCAATGTGATTATGCCGTCTCCGGATCACTATTCTAGCATGGTAGAAAGCAGTATTACGATCCCCATCATTATTCCACTGGAAACGGGCTTTCTGAAACCACTTCTTGCTGCAAAACCGCAGCATACTCTTGTCTAAGATCCTTCTCAAGTGAAGAGAGGAAAATAAAGGGGCGTTGAGCTAGATAATTCTGTATCCCTGCAAGCCTCTTCAAAAGAAGACGCTTGCGACGAATAATGCTTCCAAAAACCTCTAAATTCCAGGTACTCAAAGCCGTAGACAATGAATCTAAAGCTTCCGGCAATGCCACCTCACTCCCCCAACTGGCCTGAGCAAAAGAAGAAAATTGACTATGGGATAACCATGCTGCCTGGAACTTGAGAGACATATCCCCCAAAGGAACCGGAGACCGCGAACAACCAAAATCAATGAGTAAAGGACAATGGTCAAAACACATAGTAGGTAAATGATATACCTGTGACGAAGGAAAAGCCTGTATCCATGCTTGATTAGCCAAAGCCCTGTCAAGGCGCTTCTAAACCAAGCCCTTCTGCCAGGTAAATTGTGGGCCCTGGAACCCCAATTCCTCCAAACTACAAAAGTCCACACAATTGTAAAACCGGCGGCAACCCCGACGGACGGCTTTGAGGTCTACCTTTGACGTTTGCCCTCCATCCCGTGTTGTCATCTTCATGTCCTTTTCTTGACATGTTTAAAGTTATTTTCGTCAATGATAGTTATAATTATATATATATGGGGGTAAAATTGCAACTTCTCCATGGAAGAGACATCCTAGTATAAGTTCCATTACATTTACATAAATTATCCGTGCCGAAGCCAACTCATTGAGGGTTTGCCTAATTTGAATCGCTTTAATTATTCGCTAGATTAATTGGCTAACTACACGAATATGCACAACATTGTTAGTAGTTATAAATCATATTACATGTATGTACGTAGCCTATGAACTTTAGTAAAACTGAGCATGCATATGGCCGCCGGGAATGTGCTATATATATACAAAGCAAAACTGAAAAAATTCCATTGTCATTTTCGAAAAGATAACAGTGTAGGTATTTGAAGATTCTGTGTGCCACGATATTTTCCATGGAAGAAGGCGGCAGACTATTTCGTCAAATGGGTGAATTGATCTGTACATGCCCAATTTGTGCTAGACTCCAAGACCAGAGAAGACCAGACGATAAAGAGTAAATAACATAATAAGGCCAACTCGAATCCAGAGATTCGTTTGTCTGTCGGTTTCCTACTGGAATCTTTTTTATTTTTTTGGTGGAATACGATCTTGATTTAATAAAAAGACTCAGGTTTCCTACTGGAATCTGTCTACTTTCCTTTTTTGCAAACTCCTTTTCTGTTTTCTTCTTTCATTCTATGAATTGTAAGATTTAAAAAGTGAGTTCCATACACCACAAGCCCAATGCTAGGATGCTAGTTCAACACAATATTGCATCTTAAGATGACATTAGTTTAGTCTGGGAGATTCACCCATTATATCCAGGAAACCGAGTTAAAACTTGAAACAACAGTAGGATCGAAAATTTTGGTCATATTCGGTTGAGGGTCAGCACCACAATGTTTGAAACACTTACGAACGCAGTATACTCCACCAATTCCTAAGTTTGAATTTGCATCCTAACACCTGACTAATTAATAATATTCTACTTGCTACTTGTTCCCACTAGACAAAGTGACATCCTGTTTTTTTTTTTTATATATATATAGACGAATTAAACCTTGTTCATAACGAAGTTCTTATTCCATCGTGGATATCCATGAATTAATTGAGAATATTAAAAGTTGACAATTTTTGACTTTGGGCTTACTATATATATGTCAGTTTTTCTTAGATCACTTGTCCTTCATGTAATGTTTAGAAAGGAACGGTAGTAGGTGATGAGAAGGATAATGAAGAGGATGCCCACTGACTCTTCCTGAACACTGTAGAGGAACTAGGTGGCAATTGGGCTATGCTTTTTTTTTTTTTAATAAAATTTCTTTCACTGGAATATTTCATTTTCATATAGTAGGAAGGACAGGAACTGAGTTTATCAATCAAGTCCCGTGCAGGGAAAGAAAAGTTCTATGCGGCTAACGTGTACATTACATTACTCCTATGCTATAATTTATTTATTTACTTTTCTTTATTTATGCTAATCGTGAAACTTTATTTATGCTGTGTAAATATGGGCAGAGACAAAATTATGTGAATCATGTACAAGGTCTAAAGATACATCAGCACGCTATCCCAGTCTACACGCCTCCGTCAGTATAACGAATTTTGACTTTGTGATTAGTACGCCAATGCTTAAGAGTCTCAGAGGATGATCCGACTCCACCAGCACTATAAGGGAATTGCGGATGTTGCAACTTGAACCACCAGAATGCCCTTGAAACCAAGAGGTCAAGTTCGGGCTGCAACGGTTGCTGCAAGAAAACCACCGCATTTCGTCCTAACCAGAGTGACGAAAGCATTGCCAAACCCAAGAGGACCCAAGCTTTCAGCGAGTGTTGAGCCCAATAAAGCAAAGGCCACTGATCAAACCACTTTATTACTCTATCCAGCGGCACTCAACTGATTCCCCATCACCGGCAAATAGTAGGCCAAAGGGAGGCAAAGACATGGCAAGAAATAAACAAGTGATCAACATCTTCCACCGCAATGCCACAAAGTGGACACAAGGCCTCGACAAAGGATAAGATACCCCTCGGTAACAAAGCTCCTTTGGTTGCAAGTCCCTCATTTAGCGGAAGCCACAAGAAGCCCTAGATTTTGGGAGGCGCCAGGGACAACTATGGCAATGGCCGGGGAGGTACAGCAGCCCGCGAACATAAAAAGAAGTATGCAAATCTGACTGAGTACACACCATCTGGGCTCTCCGTCCATCTCCAGCTATCACCTACACCATCCTCAAGGCTGATAGCATCTAAAGCCTCCTAAATAACTCGACAAGAGTCTTGCTCCCATGCATACATGCAACGGTTCCAACCAACACTGTCTAGATGGAGGAAGTAGCCTTCACGTGCTACTGCAGCTGAGGAAGCACCTTGAAACAGTGATATGCGAAATAACCGAGGGAACCGATCCTTTAAACACCCCTTAGGCGACCAACTATCACACCAAAACCTAATGCACCCACCATCTCCGATAGCTTGCCGCAACCTAGTGAGCAAAGAATGCCCAAAGTTGTTCGCAAAGGCACTACCTATGGTGTTAGCCTAAATATGTGGGGCTTAATTAAGTAATTAATTAAGACTAATTTTGTTTAATATATTTATGATGATTATTCAATGCCAATATTATTATTTTGATGATTAACAAACATTGTGGAAAGCCCTTGCGTGTTCTAAGCATTTGTTGAAAAAATTTGGTTTCTCGCAGAAACCAAATACCATGAAGATTTGACTTCATCGTGGATTTTCCATCAGACCAAACGGTCGCTATCTGGGTAGTTGGAGTTGTGGTCTCAAAAAGTAGTTGTCTTTAAAACAACTAAAGTAACGGATTTACTTGGTTACCAAGGGTTAGAAAAAGTTGAAAAAAATGGTCCTCACATCCTTTTTCATGCCTTGAAGATCTGGTGGTCCTCATTTTTATTTTTGGGATACTTTTTGAAGATTAATAAACAATTTCTGCCCAAATAATTATCAGTTTTGGTTAAGCCAACAGCCAAACGTTGACAGTTCTTAATTAAAGAAAGAAGTCAACTTGTGCGCCACCTAGAAGCTATTTAGCCGTTGGAGAACACTCCTCCCCATCCTTAGAATCTATAAATAGAGAATTGAAGCCTCACAACAATTTAATTTAGCCATTCAAGAGATTCTAAGTTGTGAAAAAGAGCATACCTTGTGAGAAAATCTTTGTTGGAATTTGTGTAACTTCTTGAGTGAGTCACTCTTGAAGCTTTGATCATTGAGAGGTTGTAATCAGCAGGATTAGGGGTTAATCTTGTTGGGTAGACAAAGTTAGGTTTAGCTTTAGGTTAGGTTTGGCAAGTTAAGCCCGCAAAACCTTGTGTACCATAGGCTATTTGTCTATCCTGCAAAAGCCAAGCTAGTGGATAGTTAGAAATCCTAAAGGGGGACCTTTAGGTAGTGGATGTACTCCTGCGTAGGGAACCACTATAAATTGCCTGTGTCATTTACTTTTCCACCCTCATTATTGCATTTCTATTTAGTTTTGCATTTGGCTTCAGTGACGAGCCAAATCTTCAGAAAATCTAAAAAAGAGGAAAGCTAATCCAATCCCCCTTTCTTAGCATTTATGGGCCAACAAGTGGTATTGGAGCTGCGTTCTCAGTATAGTGGATAAATCTCCAGAGAGAAAGATCATGGCTTATGAAGGTACAAGTGTCAACAAAGCTTCATACTTTGATGGAGTGAACTTTGATTACTGGAAATTCAGAATGAAAATCTTCCTTGAAGTGAAAGATCTTGAAATGTGGAATATGGTTCAGAGTCCCTATGCCAGACCTCAAAGAGACTTGCAATTTAGGTATGAAGATGAGCTGAGGAGAGCTAAGCTTGATGCACAAGCCAAAAATATACTACTATGTTGTATAAGCGAAAGTGAATTTCAGAGTGTCAGCTCTTGTAGCACGGCCTATGAAATATGGAGGCTTCTTTGTGTAACACATGAAGGAACCAATCAAGTAAAGGAGTCTAGGCGCGATTGTCTAATGAGGGACTATGAGCTCTTCCAAATGGCTGCTAGAGAAACTATGCAAGAGATGGATACACGCTTCACCATTCTCTATAGTGGGTTAGCCTTACTTGGTAGACCCTTCATTCATAGGGATAAAGTGGGAAAAATTCTTAGATCCATACCTAAGGAGTGGGAGCCAAAAGTCATAGCTATTGGAGAATCTCAGAATCTGAGCACTCTCACGTATGATAAGCTTATTGGCAAGCTTATAGTTCATGGCTCTAAATTGGAACTAAAAGAGCCAAAGAAGAAAGATTTGGCTCTGAAGGCAGACCAAGACTCAAGTGATGAGTATAACGATGTGGACATGGCATTAATCACCAGGAAATTTGTTAAATTCCTTCTAAAGAGAAGGCAAATGAAAGGAAAGGGCTTCCAAGGTACTAAATCTGGTGAACAAAAGAAAGACTCACTGGTGCGTTTTGGCTGCAATCATCCAGGCTATATTAAATCAGAATGTCCATATAAAAAGCCAAATCTGATCTCTCAAGGAATAAAGGGAAGAAAATTATGTCAGCATGGGATGATTTGGACTCATCAAGCAACTCTGACTCTGAAGAAGCAGTAAATCTATGCTTAGTGGCTCAAGAAGAATCTGAGGTAAATGAATCTCCTGATTACACTTTTGATGGACTTCAAGATGCATTTGAAGAATTGCATGACAAGTATGAACAAGCACTTAAGAAAAATATGGCATATAAGAAACATGTTGATGTGCTTGAATTTGATCATGCTTCTCATAAAACTGCATATAAAACTCTTAAGCGTGCACATGTTGAAAGTTTGTCTATTTGTGAGTCAATAAAGAAAGAGAAACTTGTTGCTCAAAATACATATGATGATCTTGAGAAAAAGTTAGCAAACAATTTAAGCAACTGTGAAAACATGATCCAAAAGAATGATGCTCTTAAAACGAAAGTAGAGGATTTATAATGCTCCATAGATAAGTTCTCAAGAGGGAGAGATAGCCTGAATATGCTGCTAGCGCAACAAAGGCATTCACTAGACAAAAGTGGAATAGGTGCAACACATCTCGTTTTTAACAAGCCAAATATGCCTGTTAAAATTTTCAAAGTAGAATCAAGAAGACCTTATAGACCTAGATATCATGAACATTACAGGGAAAGACTCATGAGCACTCACATAGATCTAATATCACATGTTATTATTGTGGAAATGTTGGTCATACAATCAGATCATGCTTTCATAGAAAGAGAAGTAACTGTGTTAAATATATTTGGGTTCCGAAAGGAGCCAAATCTAACCCTCAAGGACCCAAGTTAGTTTGGGTACCTAAAACTTGATCATTTGACAAGATGCATGGGAAGAATGGGTTCTTGACAATGGTTGTTCAAGACACATGACAGGTGACCCATCAAAATTTACATCCCTCCTTTCAAAACACTGAGGTAATGTTACATTTGGTGATAGCTCAAAAGGAAAAATTCTCGGTATTAGTAAGATTGGTGCTAATCCAACTACTGAGCATGTGCTTCTTGTTGATAATCTGAAGTACAATTTGTTTAGTATTAATCAGCTTTGTGACAAAGGATTCAGAGTTACTTTTGAATCTTTAAGATTTCTTGTGAGTAGACTTGATGATGAGAATGTTTTATTTGTTGGAAAAAAGATTGGTAATCTATAGTCTATATGTTTAAATGATATTACTAATCCTGAGATCAAGTGCTTTAGTGCAAGAACAGATACTCCAACTCTATGGCACTTGAGGCTTGGGCATGCAAATCTTGAACTCATCTCAATTCTGTCAAAGAAAGATTTGGTTGATGGTCTGCCAAAGCTAAAGTTCGAAGCAGAAATCAAATATTAAGCACGTCAGCTTGGTAAACAAATCAAAAATTCTTTTAAGCCAAAACATGTGGTATCAACTTCTCGATCTCTTGAACTCTTACATATTGATCTATTTGCTCCTATGAGTATTGTGAGTCTTGGTGGTAAAAAGTATGCATTTGTTACAGTAGATCATTATTCTAGATTTACATGGGTTATCTTTCTTTCACAAAAAAGATCATGCATGTCATGAATTTGACTCACTTGTTAGAAGGCCACAGAATGTGAAAGGGTATAAAATTTCTAAAATTAGAAGTGAACATGCAATTACTATGGAAATGTTGGTCATACAATCAGATCATGCTTTTATAGGAAGAGAAGCAACTGTGTTAAATATATTTGGGTTCCGAAAGGAGCCAAATCTAACCCTCAAGGACCCAAGTTAGTTTGGGTACCTAAAACTTGATCATTTGACAGGATGCATGGGATGAATGGGTTCTGGACAGTGGTTATTCAAGACACATGACAGGTGACCCATCAAAATTTACATCCCCCCTTTCAAAATACCGAGGTAATGTTACATTTGGTGATAGCTCAAAAGGAAAAATTCTCGGTATTGGTTAGATTGGTGCTAATCCAAGTATTGAGCATGTGCTTCTTGTTGATAATCTTAAGTACAATTTGTTTAGTATTAATCAGTTTTGTGATAAAGGATTCAGAGTTACTTTTGAATCTTCAAAATGTCTTGTGAGTAGACTTGATGATGAGAATGTTTTATTTGTTGGAAAAAGGATTGGTATTCTATAGTCTATATGTTTAAACGATATTACTAATCCTGAGATCAAGTGCTTTAGTGCAAGAACAGATACTCCAACTCTATGGCACAGGAGGCTTGGGCATGCAAATCTTGAACTCATCTCAATTCTGTCACAGAAAGATTTGGTTGATGGTCTGCCAAAGCTAAAGTTCGAAGCAAAAATCAAATGTTGAGCATGTTAGCTTGGTAAACAAATCAAAAATTCTTTTAAGCCAAAATATGTGGTATCAGCTTCTCGATCTCTTGAACTCCTACATATTGATCTATTTGGTCCTATGAGAATTGTGAGTCTTGGTGACAAAAAGTATGCATTTGTTATAGTAGATAATTATTCTAGATTTACATGGGTTCTCTTTCTTTCACAAAATGATCATGCATGTCAAGAATTTGACTCACTTGTTAGAAGGCCACAAAATGTGAAAGGGTATAAAATTTTTAAAATTAGAAGTGAACATGGAGGGGAATTTGATAACTTTACCTTTAAACACTTATGTGAACAAAGTAGCATTGAACACACATTTTCGACTCCTAGAACACCTCATCAAAATGGGATTGTGGAAAGGAAGAATCAAACCTCGCAAGAGATGGCTAGAACTAAGCTTAATGAGCATAAGTTACCTGCCTATTTCTGGGCTGAGGGTGTGAACACAGCGTGCTATGTTTTAAATAGAGTTTCTTTGCGTCCATTAATTGAAAAGACACTTTATAACTTTTGGCACGACAGAAAGCCAAATATTTCATATTTCGGCACATTTGGCTCCAAGTGTTACATCTTGAATACAAAAGATAACCTTGATAAGTTTCAAACTAAGTTTGATGATGGTATATTCCTTGGATTTTCATTAAGTAGTAAAGCCTATCGAGTATAAAACAAAAGAACTATGGTCGCTGAAGAATCTATGCATGTGGTATTTGATGAGATTAACTTGAATGATCTTAGTGATGATATAGAAGCTGAGTTTACTCTTGAGAATCAGCCACATGTTATAGAAGTTGATGAGAGAAAAGATGAGCAACTTCCTGATCCAATTGAGTCTCAACAACATTTGGCTTCTCCTGAACCGAATGTTCAAAGTAATGATGTGCAGCCAAATATTCCAAACTCTGGCTCAAGCTTACAGCTAGGAGTTGCTGATGTTCAAGCACCAAAAGACCACTCAACTGAGGCCATATTGGGTGATCCTAGAAGAGGAGTAACAACTCGATCCAAATTGCAAAACATCAATTCACATCTTGCATTTTTGTCTCAAATTGAGCCTAAGAATGCCAATGATGCCATACTTGATGAAAGTTGGGTAATGGCAATGCAAGAAAAGCTTAATCACTTCGAGAACAATAATGTGTGGGAGCTGGTTGCAAGACTAAAAGACCCATCCTATTATTGGAACCAATTGGGTCTTTAGGAAAAAGCTTGATGAATTAGGAACTGTGGTAAGAAACAAAGTTCGATTGGTGGCATAAGGGTAAAATCAAGAGGAAGGTGATGTTACAGAGTGTAATCAATAGAGAAAATAGGGTATTATTATTATCGTCCCCTCCTTACAGGAATTGGGGTCTCTTTTATAGCCCCCTTAGGTTGCGATCCAATGGCTTATTTTTGCCGTTATCCAAATGATCTAAGAGTTACAATTAAGCCCCCTTCCCTATGTCTAACTAACTCTTAGTTGAGCTGTCCATACAACCAATTTCCTACCCCTCCTTAGATTCCTAGGCTCCAGGCTTTTCCACTCTTCCAGCCATTTGGGCTACGCATCTTGGGCTCCCTCGTCCTGCTCTGGGCCCACCTATCAGAAGGTATTGATTATAATGAGACCTTTGCCCCAGTAGCAAGACTTGAATCCATTCGCATGTTGCTTGCATTTGCATCAATTAAAACTTTCAAACTTTATCAAATGGATGTCTGTTAACATCTAATTGTTAGTGTTTTTATGATGGTTTTGAATGGATTTTACTATGTATTCTTGGTCAATTTTGTGTATAATCTTTATATTATCGTGTGTTTTCATGCATTGTATCAATTAGTACTTCAATTTTGTTGATTAAGTGTTTTTATCAGGAATTTATCGTTTTTATTGAAGAATGGAAGCTTTTTAGCCAAGTTTGGAAACCAGGCCCAATTTAGGAAACTTTCTACAGTGAGCATAGCCCACTATTTTGAAGATTTCGGAATTTCTTGGCACTGCAATTAAGTGAGACTAATTGGAGATGAAAATAGACTTCCAGAGCTTTCTATGGATTAAATTTCATAATTTTTGGACGAGTCTACAAGGAGCAGTAATTATTTTAATCCAGCACAGGATGCAGATTTTTCTGTGCCGACCCAGGCCTAGTGTTTCGGCGATATCTTGAGCTACAGAAGTTCAATTGAAAAGTTCTTTTTATGGAAACAAATCTGAGAGAATTATCTAAAACTTTTTAGGAACAACGCCCAGTTCGGACGTCTTCTAGGAGTTAAGTGGCGTGCAAGTTTTGGGTCAGAAAACAGGCAAAAGTCCAACTTGGAGTGCAAGTCAATAATTCAATTTCCATTCAAAGTACGAGAGCCCCACCGACTTACAGAAGCTAAAGACAGTATAAAAGGATCCCCCAGGTCGACATATTCAGGAGGCAGAAGTCAAGGGGCGAAACTCTGCTGAATTGGTTAGTTATTATGTCACACACAGTAGTAGGGTTAGAGTTTTCACTCTTTTGGATCCTCTAGGTGGTGCCGAATTTCTCATCCAATTTCAAAGGTTATTCCCCACAATAATTCAATGTTTTTCCAGAAATATTTGATGGTTTAAAGTCACAGAATCACCGGACCAATTGCAGCAGAAATCGTCTCCAGAGGAGCACAAGTTGACGCCATCATCACCAACACAAATCGGCTACCCAACTTCACTACTCTCTCTTATATTCGATTTTCTTTCTGTTTAATTATTTACTTGATGAATTCTTGTGAGATTTTGATGTCTTGCTATTTTATTATGAGGAACTAATTCTCTAATCTAGGATTAGGGATGTAGCCAATTACTTTTATGGTTTTATTATATGTAGTTTGATGTTTATTCAATTGATTGTATTGTTCAATCTATGTGTGCCGAATTTACTTATCTACTTTGGATTGGTTCTTATTGATTGCAACATGCGAGAGCTGCATGATTTATATGATGATACCTAGAACAACATAGATTGATTGATGCTAAAATATGCGAGAGCTGATAGTTTCTTAGGGTTTGATTGATTGTTTTGTGCTTAATGAGTTTAGTATTGATGCTAGGCTATGCGAGAGCTAGGTAGTAATCTTTGTTGAATATTTGATTCAACATGTGAGAGCTGAGGATTAAGACATTAGAAACAATTTCCCACAGTCACACATCAACATAGATATCGATTCCATGCATAATAAACCTAGACAGTAATTGTCTGAACCCCGATTTCCTAGATTGCTTTAGATATTGATAGAACTTCACTTTAGTTTAAGTCTGCGATTTTATTTCTTTTTATTTGTTAGTTTCGACATCACTCTTTTATTTGATTTTCCTAGATAATCATAAGTTGTGACATTAAGTAGTACTTATTTCCCTTGTTCCGTGGATCGACCTTGATTAGACTACTACACTACATAGTACACTGTGCGCTTGCAGTTAACAATCGTTGCGTTTACTCGTGAGTTATTTGTGTGTCGTGTTGTGAATTGATCAAGAATTATAAATTTGAAAAAGTCACGCGTAAATAAAACGCATCAATGTCAAGAGTGCTTTTCTAAATGGATTTATCACGTGTGATGATTTGCTTGAGTGCTTTGTTGGATTTTATTTTTTTTTTTATGCATTCATATACATTTAGCACTTACCCTTAGGTTCCGATGGCAAGCTCATAACAAACTAGGCTAAATTAGAGGAGACAATTTTTAGGATTTACTTTATTTTTCTAGCACCCTAGGATTTTTTCACTTTTTCAAAATTCATTAAATAGATAAAAATCACAAAAAAATCATAAAAACACCGAAAAACACAAAAAAATCGAAAAACAAAAAATTTTGGGATAGGATATACCGATTAGTGCACCGTGGCGCACAAGGACGACAATTATCGCGCCCACTGGCTAGGAAGGGCACACCAACCCGCGAACCCGGAGGCACCAATCGGCACACCCGCTGGCGAACCAGCAGGCGCGCCAACCAGCGCACCCGCGGGCACACCCAGGCGCACCAAGGCACGCCAAAGGCCAGCCAATCTGCACCAAAGGCGCACCGACCTGAGAGCAAGGAGGCCACGCAACCCACTTTGATTTTTGGACCAGCACCCCTTTGCGATTTTTTTTTTAGTTAGTCCTACACCCACCAAAAATATATAAAGGTTAGTATTCCTTTCGTTTTTAGGATTAGGATTTAGTTTTTATTTTATTTAGGGATTTTCTAATCCTTGGAGAAATAGGATTCCTAGTACACACCCACTTTGAATACTAGTTTGAGGAGGATTCCTACTACCCATTGGACTAGAAGTCGGCCCCAACACCCCTTTTTCCACCGCCTTTAGAGCCTATAAAAACACACCCATACCCCCATATTTTTCAACACCAAAACATTCAAGCTCTAGACATCCTTAACCCTAGTGCTGATTTTTTTATTTCTTTTCGTCTCCTACCCTCTTTAGCCCTAGTTGAAGATGACTTTTCCCACAAACAACCCTTGCCGACCCAACTTCACCATCACTGGCCATACCCCGCGCTTTATGCCTATGCCTAAGTTTACCGAGTACAATCCGGGATGGATTTCTGAAGAGAATCGTGCTACGTTTGACAAGCTGATTAGGAGGCCTCTAATTCCTACGAGGTACATTGATTTTGAGGTGGTTGAATCTTACAATCTTGAGGAGCCGATTGGCATGTACCTTGCCAACATAGGACTAGTCGATTTTTGCAAGAATAAGGAGCCGTCATACGAGGAGCTTACTTATGAGTTTCTTGCTACTTTTGGGTATGACGTGCATCTCAAGGACATTCATGATCCCAGCTATGTCAAGTTTCGACTTGCAAGGAAAGACTATGAGATGAGCTTAATTGATTTCAACAAGATTTTTGGTTTTGATGCCGAAGGATGGCGAGTTCCTAGCTGTGGCTTTAACGCAAGTGTCATGTAGAATACACTTTGCAGTACTTCATATGTGCGCTTCAAGGGCTTGGCTAATGACTTGTGCATTAAGGACAATGCACTGAGGTACTTACACAGAGTTTTGGCACATTCTTTCTTTGGAAGAACCAGAGATGCACACAAGGTGCAATGTGTTGAGCTTTTTGTACTCTTTTGCATGGTACACGAGTACAAACTCAATGGAAGACTTTGGTTGCTGCAAAATTTTGCTCATATTTGCAAAGGAGAAGATGCCATAGCATGTGGAGGGCTGATCGCTCATATTGCAAAATTCTTAGGAATTAACCTAGATCCCTACACTTTGACCCCTTCTAACCCCGCACTTGAGACTGTGCATAAGCATGTTGCCGCAGCAATGGCCCTAGAACTCCATGAACCCATTGATCCATATCCTTTTAGTGATGAAGAAGAGGTTGATGAGGAATGCTTTTGTGTTAGCACACAACCGATCCACCGTAAGCCACCATCGTCTACATCATCCGTGGAGTCCGATTCCTCCAACATCTTCGATTTTCTCATGGGATGGGAAGCTCAAGTCGATGGCATCGCCATTCTCAACAAAACCACCGGCAAATTACTCTCTCAAATGGATAAGTTGGTTGACATTGTAGATAAGTTAGGGAGAGTCATGTGCAGTAAATTGGATGACCAAGAGAAGACCATCGCTCAACTTAGGAAGAAGTTAGAGAACATAGAGAACAAACTTGCCGAGTAGTTTCATGCATCATCATTTTATGTGTTGTGTTTTTATTGCTTTATGTCTTTACTTTTATAGGATGCAGTAAATGCTACTCATCCTCGTGGCAATTTAAATTTCATGTCAAATGCGTTTAATTTTGGTGTCATGAACACCTAGTGGCAATGCAATTTCGATTTCTCTATCTCTCTTATGGTTGATTCTTACTTTCTCTCTTACTTGGATTATTTTTTGTTATGTACTATACATGTTTCAATCTAAGTTTGAGGAGAGTGCCTCTCCTATGTGCCTATCTTTTTATCCTTTGTTTCTTTTCTTTCTTGGCCAATGAGGACATTGTCCGATTTAAGTTTGAGGAGGGTGAACAAATTTTATTGCAATTTTTTTATTTTTGTTTGTTTAGTGTCAATAAAAAGCATGTTTTTGACTTTAATATATTGAGTATGCATATTTTTTATTCTAGATTACTTAGTAAAAAACTATTACTTTTTCAAAAAATTGTTTTCAAAATCGATTTTAAACTTTTGTTCTCAAATTATTTTCAAAATTTTTTTTCAATTTTCTTTTTCAAAATTGTTTTCAAAAAAAATATATATATAAAATTTTTCGAAAAAAACAAAAAAAAAATTTGTTTTTCAAATTGTTTTCAAACCTACCATTCTATGATCAAGGTGTTTTTGTTGATGGATAACCAAGAGAGTTACTTTGAGTTTTTGAAATCGTTTTCTTTTAGATGCAAGAAGTTTGATTTTTGATTGATCTTGTGTTCATGCTTAGTTATGATGAATTCATGCAAGTTCTAGTATTCTTTGCCTAGTATTTTTCGACACCCTATGCATTATTTTTCAAATTTTTGACGTCACATATATGTCCTAGAACAAGTTCTCAGAACTTTTCAAAGCGAATTTTTCTCATGGAGGCTCAATGAAAAAGAAGATTTAGGCATTCTTTGTTTAAACCAACAAGCCAATAAAAAGCCTACACTTTATCATTATCCCTTGTTTAACCCCTTTGAGCCTAAATCATGGTTGCTAATTTTTTTATCTTTACTCACATTTACCCATCTTTAACCCTTTGAAGTCTTATAGCTACCATTCTTTTCTTTCATTATCCATACCCTATTTTTCAAAATTCCTTAAGAGATTTTTGTTCTATATTTTTATCGAGATTCCTTCTATGATAGGTGCAATTGTACCGTAACTTTTCACATCCAAGAAGATCTATGCATTGAAGATGTTTGCACTTTCAACTGTTTCAAGTTTGTTATGGAATGTCAAGCGCAGAAAAAAAAAAAGAAGAAAAAAATCGGCAAAGTCGATTCAAAAAAAAAAGAGAAAAAAATAAAAAAAAAAGATGAGAAATTGCGCAATCAATGGTTCATGAAACAAGTTGAATTTCTTTTGATGATCACATGATGAATGTTACTTCAAGACTTGCACTTTGAGAAATCTTTTCAATTTCTTGATAATGCATATTGCAATCTTTCTTAAGTAAATTTTTGAACTTTGATTTCCTATACACCTTTTCTTTGATCAACCTTTACCCAAGACCCCATTACAACCCTTTTTTTTTGTTGATACTAGTCGAGGAGAGTGAGACTCGAACCCCGTTACAATCCTTTGTAAAGCCCTATTGTTCTTTTTGAGAGTGTTTATTCATAATAGTGGAGTAAAGTTCTGGAATTTGCCTATCGAACTAGTTTTTCAAATTTTCATGCGTCAATTCATTCTCGCATGCGTATGGGAAATCAATTTTTTCTAAGTGATTTGTGTGAAAACTTGTACGTGTAAGTCTAACTATGGCATGGATGCTTTTTCATGAGATTTTCTTTCTTTTTTGGCATTTGATCTTGGTGATTGTCTTTGAAGTCTTGTATGAATTTTTTTGATTGTGTGACTTGGCGGAGATTTTTCAAACCCTCATTTGGTTTATTTTGTTTTATTTTCTTGAGGACAAGCAAAGTTTAAGTTTGAGGAGATTTGACAACATCTAATTGTTAGTGTTTTTATGATGGTTTTGAATGGCTTTTACTATGTATTCTTGGTCGATTAAGTGTATAATCTTTATATTATCGTGTGTTTTCATGCATTGTGTTAATTAGTACTTCAATTTTGCTGATTAAGCGTTTTTATCAGAAATTTATCGTTTTTATTGAAGAATGGAAGCTTTTTAGC
The DNA here is from genome assembly GCA_028386065.3 of Turnera subulata. NCBI lineage: Eukaryota > Viridiplantae > Streptophyta > Magnoliopsida > Malpighiales > Passifloraceae > Turnera > Turnera subulata. The sequence continues at coordinate 85,444 of JAKUCV010000249.1, read as the reverse complement.
CAAGTTTGGAAACCAGGCCCAATTTAGGAAACTTTCTGTAGTGAGCACAACAGACAAGTTTGAAGATTTCGGGAGTTATAGGAATCGAAATTAAGTGAAACCAATTGGAGACGAAACTAGACTTCCAGAATTTTCCATAGATTAAATTTCATAATTTTTGGACAAGTCTAAAGGGAGCAGTAATTATTTTAATCCAGCCCAGGATGCAGATTGTTCTGTGTCGCCCAGGCCCAGTATTTTGGCAATATCTTGAACTAAAAAAGTCCAATTGAAGAGTTCTTTTATTGGAAAGAAAGCTGAGAGAAGTATCTAGAACTTTCTAGAAGAGCCTAATGCCCAGTTCGGACGTCTTCTAGGAGTTAAGTGGCGCGCCAGTTTCGGGTCAGAAAATAGGCAAAAGTCCAACTAGGAGCTCAAGTCAAGAATTCAATTTCCATTCAAAGTAGGAGAGCCCCACAGACTTCCAGCAGCTAAAGACAGTATAAAAGGACCCCCTAGGTCGACATATTCAGGAGGCAGAAGTCAGAGGGCGAAGCTCTGCCGAATTGGTTAGTTATTAGGTCACATACACTAGTAGGGTTAGGGTTTTCACTCTTTTGGATCCTCTATTTGGTGCCGAATTTCTCAACCAATTTCAAAGGTTATTCCCCACAAAAATTCAACGTTTTTCCCACAAGATTTGAAGGTTTAAAGTCACCGAATCACCAGTCCAATTGCAGCAGAAATCGTCACCAGAGGAGCACAAGTCGACGCCATCATCACCAACACAAATCGGCTACCCGACTTAACTACTCACTCTCTTATTCGATTTTCTTTCTGTTTAATTGTTTACATGATGAATTCTTGTGAGATTTTGATGATTTTCTATTTTATTATGAGGAACTAATTCTCTAATCTAGGATTAGGGATGTAGCCAATTACTTCTATGGTTTTATTATATATGGTTTGATGTTTATTCAATTGATTGTGTTGATTGTTCAATCTATGTGTGCCGAGTTTACTTATCTACTTTGGATTGATTCTTATTGATTGCAACATGCGAGAGTTGCGTGATTTATATGATGATACCTAGAAGAACATAGAATGATTGATGCTAAAATATGCGAGAGCTAATAGTTTCTTAGGGTTTGATTGATTGTTTTGTGCTTAATGAGTTAGTATTGATGCTAGGCTATGCGAGAGCTATAGTAATCTTTGCTAAATATTTGATTCAACATGCGAGAGCTGAGGATTAAGACATTAGAAACAATTGCCCACAATCAACATCAACATAGATATCGATTCCATGCATAATAAACCTAGACAGTAATTGTGTGAACCCCGATTTCCTAGATTGCTTGAAATATTGAAAAAACTTCACTTTAGATTAAGTCTGCGATTTTATTTCTTTTTATTTGTTAGTTTTGACATCACTCTTTTATTTGATTTGCCTAGATAATCGTAAGTTGTGATATTAGGTAGTACTTATTTCCCTTGTTCCATGGATCGACCTTGATTAGACTACTACACTACATAGTACACTGTGCGCTTGCAGTTAACAATCGTTGCGTTTACTCGTGAGTTATTTGTGTGTCGTGTTGTGAATTGATAAAGAATTATAAATTTAAAAAAGTCACGCGTAAATAAAACGCATCAATGTCAAGAGTGCTTTTCTAAATGGATTTACCATGGAAGAAATATATGTAGAACAACCTCCAAGATTTGAAAACCATGAGCATCCACAACATGTTTTCAAATTTAAAAAGGAATTGTATGGTCTTAAACAAGCTCCTAGAGCTTGGTATGATAGACTAAGCACATATCTTATCTCACAGTACTTTAAAAGAGGAAAAGTAGACTCAACTCTATTTGAGAAATCTAACAAAGATGATATCATTATAGTGCAAATATATGTTGATGATATTTTATGTGGTATTACTAACGAATTTCTTTGTCAAGAGTTTGAAAAGCTAATGCACAACGAGTTTGAAATGAGCATGATGGGAGAATTAAATTTCTTCCTAGGATTTCAAGTCAAGCAACTAGATGGTGGCATTTTCCTTAACCAATCAAATTACTCACGTGAGCTGGTGAAAAAATTTGGCTTGAGTGAAGCCAAAACTAGTCCAACACCAATGAGCACTAGCTCCAAACTTGACAAGGCTGAGAATGGTAAGAATGTTGATGTGAGATTATACAGAGGCATGAAGTCCTCCATTTGCTTTGGTACTCTTATCCTTCACCACATGGCACTCTATAATGAGCATTCACATGGTTCTCTGATAACTCTTTTGCCCAAGAAACTGAAGATTACCCCTACACTTGCTGATAAGCCCATTTTTCTCAAGAACATTAATGCTGATACTTTGGCTAAGATGTAAATCAAGCCATATCCTGATGGAGAATACTCTGTGATCAATTCTGCTGCTAAGGGTCCAAAACTTGGTGATGTGTTTGAACAAGTAACCACTCTCAAAGGAGAGATTAGTGAGCTGAAGGCAAAAATGAGTTCTATTGGCAGCCAAATGAAGAAATCTCAAAAAAAGATCTTTGAGAAGCTCGACCAAATTGTTGCAACCCTCTCTCGAAATGCCTCTGATGATGAATGATGCTCCAACAGATCTAATGCTATAGGTCATGCATTGCACTCCCATCTTTTACCTATTTTTGTATACGTACCTTATTTTACTATCACTGTTCTTATTTAGTCTGTAAGACTTGAATATTTGGCTTTGTATTTAGATATTTGGTTTTATTCTGCTACCTATTATCTCCTTTGAATTTTATTTCTTTTGCTACCAAAAAGGGGAGATGAATATTGCTATTGATATTTGGTTAAATTTGTTGTTGAAGTTATGTTCTACTGCTGTTGCGATATTTGTGTGTGGAAATTTTTATGTAGGGAACGACATTTGGCTCAGTGGAACAGCCAAATATTAGATTGAAAATATTTGTGCTTATAATGTTGATACATTTGGCTGATAAGTAAGCCAAGTGATATGTTGAGAATTTCCTTGCAGGAATACTTATGTGAACTTTGTGTATGAAATCATACCAGCCGAATTTGTATACATGTGAAGACCCAAATTTGACCCATGAACATTTTGCTTAAAGTAGATTCCAAACATGCCCAAACTTGAGGTTAATGAGATGATTTGATTTTGAATAAAGGCATGATAAGAATTTAATTTAGTAGAATTAATGTATTTTGATAATCTAAACCTTTATGCACTTAAACCTTAGGATTAATGAGATGATTTAATCTTAGGATAAAAGATATAATAAGGTTTATTTACATTAAAATGCATTCCATTTCTTTGCTTGGGCTCTTTCAGTTGTTTTTAACCCAATTATATTGAGATGATTTATTTTTGGGTTAGAAATGGGTTTAAGGGTCCAAGTTAACTCTCCAGAGTTTATCCAGCCCATTAACACATTTCTTGCAGGCTAATTTTAGCTCTGATTTTCGTGGAAAATCAGAGTTAAATTATAATTTAAGTAGATTTTTGTGTTTTTGGTATGATTTTGCTTAAAATGGGTATCAATGTGTAATCAATAAATCTTGGAATGATTTAGGGGAGTTGGGATCAAGTAATTGAGTGATTCTGGGTTAATTAAGGGTTAATTACGCGGTAGAATCAAGTTAGAGCTGAATTAGGGGGATTGGGGGTCAAAAACAGGAAAGAACGAGTGACACCCGGGGTGACCGGTGGTCCTCTCGCGACGACCGCCAGCACCTGGCGGTCCTCCTCACATGACCGCCGGTACTGGCGGTCATCCAAAGGATGACCGTCGGCAGCGGCGGTCATAGGTGCCCAGAACCCCCGATTTTCTCCAATTTTGTTTATAATTCAATCCTACGTGGTTTTGGACCAGATTTTTGGGCATAATCTTCACCATTAAGAAGGTCCACGCCCCTAGGTTTCCAGAGCCCTATAAATAGTACTTCTAACACACATTTCAAGGGGACATAGAATCTCTCACACATACACCCATAAGCCTTGAGTGCTTAAAGAAACTCTACCTCTCCAAGTCTATAGATACATTCTTAGGCAGAAACTCTGGAGGAATTTCGTGGGAGGCATCAACAGTAGTCCCTCAAGGAAGAGTCAAGTAGAGGATCAACCATTGAGCTTAGAAGTGGAAAGAAGGTGGGTGTAGAACTCAACCCATTGTAAGGAGCTAGAGGAGGGCTACAGGAGGTAACACTAAACCTTCTTTTGATTGATCTTTGTTGATTATATATTGATGCTTTTGATGATGTAAGTGGTCGATTTGTGCCTTGTTTAGAACTACGTGGCTTTGACCCTGGTCACTCGGGTACGTAGGTAGTCTCGGTTTTACAGTGGGGTGCAAGCCAAATCTCTTTCTTCTCCCCCATTCTTTTATTTTCGACACTTGCACACTTGCACCAGGCACACTTGCATTTTGTAATTGCACATAGTCTCGACCCAACACGGATGGGTGCCTAACACATTCCCATCTGTGATGAACCCCCGATACCATGACTTTGGTTTGCCATAACAGTGTAGCCTAAAGGACTCACATGAAGATTTTTCCCAACTTTTGTCCTTAACAAAATTTGGGTGGTGACTCCAATGTCATGGGATTGACCCGAGGAAGACGGTGAAAGGATTAGGTAAATAGGCCCAAGTGATTTTGGGTCTAGTATTCATAGTTGGCGACTCTGCTGGGGAAGTAGTGGGTTCAAGAGACTTTGTGCAATTGTAGAATCTTGTGTGTCTTTTTACTTGTCATCATAAGTGCCTTGCATTCATGATGATTGGTGTGAAGCCTTTACCGTAAGAGGGCGAGGGAATCCAAGTCCACCACAATGCTTTCTTTAAGCAATGGCGGCTTGAGTGAACCCATTTCTCGATGCTTAGCAATGGTGGGGATTAATGGGCCTTGGACCTCACGCGATATCCATTATCACATGTGAGTAGGTCAACCTATTCCCTAGCGGCAATCTTTTGGCACCCAACTAGCTGCATACCCTAAGCATCCCATGCATAATGAATCAATAAGTGGTACGTGCATTCTATGTGATTGTTGTTCTGATTTCGAGTAAAGTGTGACAAAAAAAAGGTGCCCCTTTTCGTTTATGCATACCCAGGACAATACTGGTGAGAGTTAATATGTGTCAAGAGCCTTTGGGATCCCAAGAACCTTAATACTTATACTCCGACTACCAGGGCAAAATGAGTAAGGAGGATCATACTAAGACGAATGTGGTTGAGGAACCCATGGAGTTGCTGAAAGATCCAAGAATCAAGACGTGGGCCATAGGTCGCAAATAAGCCGCCAGGTCACACGACAGAAGAACACCCAAGGCACTGCTAGCTTTACAAAAAGGGAAGATCAAGTGCCCTAGGAGTGATGGGGGACAATGCTCAAAACCAAGCATCGGGAACAAGGTGGTGGTTATTCAGGATAATGACTCGGTTTTGTAGGATTCCAAAGGGGATGGAGAGAGACTCAAAAGGGTAGAAGAACTATTGAAGACCAAGAAAAGGAAGGAAGATGATTGGAATTTGGATCGATTATCCTTGTTCCCGAAGCCCGGCTACCTGCGAAATTCAAAATGCCTGACATTGAGAAGTTCAATGGAATGGGATGCCCTAGAACCCATATGAAGATCTATGTAAGAATGCTGCAGCCTATGGGGATAGGATAAGAGCTAATGGTTCAACTATTCCAAAGGACTTTATTAGGGGCGGCCTTGAAGTGGTTCATGACCTTGGATGAAAGTAAGGTGAGTAAATGGGATGACATCTGCCGAGAGTTTGTAAACCAAAACAGTTATCACACCGAAGTAGATGTCACCAAGAGGGATCTTGAGACAACCAAGCAGGAGGCTCAGGATACCATCTCTGCCTATATCTCGAGATGGCGCAGCAAGGCATCAATAATGGTAAATAGGCCCACTGAAGAGGACCAAGTACAAATGGTGATCAAGAATCTCCAACCAGCTTACTATGATCGCATGGTCGTATCCAGCTTTAACTTACTTCTTGGGAGACCCTGGTTGCATCAACCCCGAGCTGTAGCGTCCACTTTGCATCAAATGCTACGGTTTCTTATCAAGGAGGGATAGTCACGATCAAGGGGGAGACGGCCGAGAAGAATATCAAGCCAGTATTCGAAATTGAAGGGGATGAGGAGGTGTCATTTTCGGGTTTTGTCTTTGAGTCCGTTGGTGCTATAATGACAGACTATCTAGTTTACAAACCGCCTTATTAAGACCCTTTCGATAATGTGGCAGTCATAGGAATCATGGAAAAGATGAGGTATTTTCCAATTATGGGGCTAGGGAAAAGATAACAAGGGATATCAGAGACCCCCTAATTTCAAAGGCCACATCACCTTTTGGTCTGGGATACACTCCAACCTCAAGGGATTCGGAGAAGCAAAGGGAGAAGAACCATGCAAGGGCTCCAGCTCGTAAGAAGAAGCAAGAGTGGGACTTCCCTATGAACCCCTATTTCAAGACACTGAATGGATATTTTATGAAAGAAGGGGAAGACTTTCCTTTTTGTGGGTTTCCTGAACCATGGGTATGCAACATCACAAAAGTTAGGAAGCCGGGGTTTGAGCTATTTTTTTACTACTATCTCTTTGATAGAGCTAGGGCTACTTGAAGAGACGGGCGTTGGTCTACACTGGGTGCCTAGCTGAAGAGTTTGAGATTTAGTCTAAAGTATGCCGAAAGGCGAGTCGTTGTCATGTTATGTTTCCAAATAAATAAAGGCACCTTTTCTTTCATATGTGACTATCTTGGTAATTTCTTCATGCATGCATGGTGCATGTGAATATAATGAGCTGGACAAAACTCCCTAAAATCTGCGGAAATTAATCCTAGGGCTAATACTAGTAAAAACGACGACATCAATTAAGTTCCCAAAAATCCCAAGAGTCTAATTGAAAAAAGCATCAAGCCACCTCTGTCACCAAGCAACCCAAACAAGGGAAGGGCTTCCAGAAAAAAAGTCAATGAAAAGATCAATTGAGGGAAACCCCATGGTGAATGGTTCAAAAGAATGTAACCAAACTACAAGTCATATGGGGAAGCATGAAGGAATCCAGAGGAAAGGAACTTTTTAGGACTCAAAAACAATGTAAAAAGAGCTACGTGAACCTGATTTCATGAGCTTCTACAAAAACAACCAAAAAAACGGAAAAAAAAGAGAAAAAAAGGGAAAAGAAAATAATGAGAAGCCATGAATACGTAGGAAGCCCAAATTGGGTCTGGTTCCTTCTTTGCTAAGGAATAGTCCAAAGATTAACAAAACAGATAAAGGGAGTTTTGTTCACTCATTTATTCGCATACATCATAAATGTAAAAAGGTAATTACTGAGACAGGACTCAGTTCTTCTTGTGCTTCTTCCGGCTCGACTCGCCCTCTTCATCCCAGCCCTCCTTGATGGAACGATTAGGAGACTCGAACCCAGGAGGCGCAAGCCCTTCTAGAAACACCTCCCTTGAAAGAAGCAAAGATTTCTTTGAAGTCGTCATATCTTTCTTCAACCATTCTAAGTAGGGTGTAGAAGAATGAATCTCAAAGTGATTGTCGGTTGGCTAACTTAAAGGCAAAGCCCAACCTCTCTTGATAGCCTTCAGAGCAGTAGTCCTCATAGGACCGGTGACCAGAATGGGAATATCGGACGGAATTGTCTGGCTTATACCAAAGTTCCTTAGAACTCTTCTAGGATGGTAGCATGTGGACTTTTCTATTCCTGAGAGTGCCACCCAATCCTTGCACACGGAACTAATAACTGCCTCTTGCATCCCGAGCCACCGACAAAACCAGGTGATTTCTTCAGCTTTGAGGTTCTCCATAGAGATGACCTAGCTTTGAATAGTGTTTTAGGAGACTAAATAACCACGTCGAACATAGTTTGTGGGATCAACTCGGGGGCGCTCAATCAATGTAAGGTGTTCACATAGCCACAACTATAAGAAGGGAGAATGATCGCTATAATAAAGCAGGAATTGTTAAATGATGGTAATAAGAAACAAGAAGCCAAGTACATGCACCTGGAGTAGAAGAGGGGAACCAGTTAATGGGGCACGGTGATCGTCAGCCAGCGAACCCAAGCAGTGGAGGGTCTCACCCAATACCACAGGGGTCAGACTTTTTTCGCTAAAAAGTCTAGCCACTAGTGCACCTACCTTTAGTGGGCAAGCACCAGGGGATCCTACCAAAGGAATTTTCGTACCATCACAAGGGCAAGGGCATGATTGCGTTCCTCTCTCCAACCGAAGTCCTTCTCTCTGTAATGTTGTTCTGAGCCGCCAAGGAAGTATCAGTCAATGATCTTTGTTAGCTCCAGGTGATTGCTTTGATTCAAGAAGAAGCCAATTTGTGCTTCAACTAGGAAGAGAAATTCGCTAACCTCCTTCAGAACAGCATCATCAAGGGAAATCATGGCAACCTCCTTTATGAATTTAGCATCCAAGAAGGAATTAAACTCATCAGCAGTGGGACACAGCTCCATCATCTCTTGGCCAAAATGAAACACACGACGACTCTTATCTCAGAACTTGGCAGCAACACGAATCAGACTTTCTTCTATCACCACACCACGAAGTTTGAATAGCCTAGACAAGCCCAGCATCGCGAAGTCTAAGCGGTACACTTGGGGAACACTCGTCATCCACTTAAGCACCTTAGCATGGAAATCCTCACTCACGATTTCCCTAGATGTGTTTGGGATATGATATCACAAATTATGGAAGTCTCTGGGTACCCAAGGCTTTATTTACACTATTTTAGGGACGGTGGAATTTGTGAAAACCCTAAGGCCCAGGTCCAAAAGAAAAGAGTACCGAAAAGGAAAATTGCTGGGGGGTCACGACCGCCAACAACCGCCACTGCCGACGGTCATCCGTACAAGACCGCCGGTCTGCGGCGATCATCCGTTCACATGACCGCCCGGTCGACAACTCGGCCCCGCCTGAAAAAATTCCAAAAAGTTCAAGAAAATTTTGGGGAAAGAGAGGAAGGGTAGGGGAGAGAAAATCAAAAGAAAGGACAGGAAAAGAAAGGGGATGCATCCATTTACTGGGGGAATAAATTTCTTAAAAGGGGGACCTGTTGACACTTTATTTGAATGAACACTGATAAGTGTTTTATATGTGGTCAATGTCATGCAAGCATAACTTGTTATAAGGAACGCATATTAGGGGCATGTCACCCCCATTTTATGATGACCAGGGGCATCATATGCCCATTCTATATTTGCTGATGGGTTGAAACACCCACTAAACTTGGGGCACCCTCAAGGCCCGCCATGAGAACCACAATGGGAAACTAGGGGCATCACACCCTACTTTTGGTTTGTATGTCTCAAGGGGCACGACACACCTCATTACCTTCAAACCTGGTTCATCGACATAAGAGGCATGGGTCTAAACAATTCAACCATGAGAGGATCTGTGAGGTAACGAGGGAACCAGAGCTACCAATAACCCAAACGCATCCAATCCAAAATTGAGAAAGCGAGGAACCCGCAAATGAGGCAATAAGACCAAGAGAAGCCACCTATGGGAAGGCACCCAGTTAGGAAAGCAAGGAACCCAGTAAAAACCAAATGAGAAAAAGCCAGAGAGGAGTCCAGATACGAGGGAGTCCAGACAAAGATGAACCGTGAGTAGAGCGAGGCAGGCTAGAGCTGAAGATACCCAGATGAGAGAAAACCATGAGGGAGTCCAGATGCGAGGATGTCCAGACAAAGATGAACCGTGAGTAGAGCAAGGCAAACCAGAGGTGAAGGTATCCAGATATGAGAGAAAACCATGAGGGAGTCTAGACATGAGGGAGACCAGCCATGAGGGAGAAAACCATGAGGGAGTCCAGACATGGTGGAGACCAGCCGTGAGGGAGTCCAGACATGAGGGAAACCAACCATCAGGGAGAAAACCATGAGGGAGTCCAGACATGAGTGATCCAGACATAAGAAAAACCAGTAAGCCAAGAGCCCAGCCCTTGCAAACCTTAGGTGACCAAACCTTAAGACATACATGTCAGAAGCCGGGAACCCAGTTCTCGCAATAAGGAAACCAGACAAAAGTCGTGTACCTAGTACCCGCAAAACCAGAGTCGAGGACCTAATTCTCGCAAACTCTAGGATGAGACGATTCCCAAATAGAATCCAGCCGACAAGGATGAGATGATTCCTTGTCAACAAACCCGTTAGAAGAGATGGTTCTATTGCCCTAGGATGAGATGATTCCCAGAAACCTGGGATGAGATGATTCCCACAAGACCAAACAAAATCCAGCCGGCAAGGATAAGATGATTCCTTGTCAACAACCTGATAGAAGAGATGATTCTATCGCCCGGGATGAGATGATTCCCGGAAACCATAACCAGGGATGAGATGATTCCCAAACAGAATCCAGGCGACAAAGATGAGATGATTCTTTGTCAACAAACCGATAGATGAGATGATTCTACCGCCCCGGGATGAGATGATTCCCGGAAACCATAGCTTGGGATGAGATGATTCCCAAGTAGAATCTAGCCGACAAGGATGAGATGATTCCTTGTTAACGACCCGATAGATGAGATGATTCTATCGCCCCGGGATGAGATGATTCCCGAAAACCTGGGATGCGATGATACCCAGAAACTGAGGGTCAGTCCCTTAAAACTTCAGGATGAGATGATTCTTGAAGAGGGGCATGGGATGCTCCAAAATTTGGCACAAACACTACACATTATCATTCAAATTTGGTTGTTCCTTTCTTACATTGTTTCGTCCTTAGTCCCTAAGGACTCATCAACGAAGGGCATCTGTGAACACCCAAATTTTACCCACGAACATTTTACTTAAAGTAGATTCCAAACATGCCCAAACTTGAGGTTAATGAGATGATTTGATTTTGAGTTAAGGCATGATAAGAATTTAATTTAGTAGAATTAATGTATTTTTAAAATCTAAACCTTTGTGCACTTAAACCTTAGGATTAATGAGATGATTTATTCTTAGGGTAAAAGATATAATAAGGTTTATTTACATTAAAATGCATTCCATTTCTTTGCTTCGGCTCTTTCAGTTGTTTTTAACCCAATTATATTGAGATGATTTATTTTTGGGTTAGAAATGGGTTTAAGGGTCCAAGTTAATTCTCTAGAGTTTATCCAGCCCAATAACACATTTCTTGCAGGCTAATTTTAGCTCTGATTTTCGTGAAAAATCAGAATTAAATTATCATTTAAGTAGATTTTTGTGTTTTTGGTATGATTTTTCCTAAAATGGGTATATTGTGTAATTAATCAATCTTGGAATGATTTAGGGGAGTAGGGATCAAGTAATTGAGTGATTTTGGGTTAATTAGGGGTTAATTACGCGGTAGAATCAAGTTAGAGCTGAATTAGTGGGATTGGGGGTCAAAAAAAGGAAAGAACGAGTGACACACGGGGTGACCGACAGTCCTTTCGCGACGACCGCCAGCACCTGGTGGTCCTCCTCACATGACCGATGGTACTAGTGGTCATCCAAAGCATGACTGGCGGCAGTGGCGGTCATAGGTGCCCAGTACCCCCGATTTTCTTCGATTTTATTTCTAATTCGATCCTACGCGGTTTTAGACTAGAGTTTAGGTAATAATCTTCACCATTAAGCAGGTCTACGCCCCTAGGCTTCCCAGAGCACTATAAATAGAACTCCTAACACACATTTCAGGGGGATACAGAATCTTTCTCACACATACACCCGTAAGCCTTGAGTACATGGAGAAAACTCTACCTCTCCAAGTCTATAGATACATTCTTAGGCAGAAACTCTGGAAGAATTTCGTGGGAGGCATCAACAGTAGTCCAACAAGGAAGAGTCAAAGAGGATCAACCATTGAGCTTAGAAGTGGAAAGAAGGTGGGTGTAGAACTCAACCCATTGCAAGGAGCTCGAGGAGGGCTACAAGAGGTAACACTAAACCTTCTTTTGATTGATTATATGCTTTTGATGATGTAAGTGGCCAATTTGTGCCATGTTTAGAACTACGTGGCTTTGACCCCTGTCACTCGGGTACATAGGTAGTCTCAGTTTTACAACGGGATGCAAGCCAAATCTCTTTCTTCTCCCCCATTCTTTTATTTTCCACAGTTGCACTCTTGCACCAGGCACACTTGCATTTTGTAATTGCACATAGTCTCGACCCAACAAGGATGGGTGCCTAACACCTTCCCATCTGTGACGAACCCCCGATCCCATGACTTTGGTTCGCCATGACTATGTAGCCTAAAGGAGTCACATGAAGGTTTTTCCCATGTTTTGTCCTTAATAAAATTGGGTGGCGACACCAATGTCTTGGGATTGACCCGAGGAAGAAGGTGAAAGGATTAGGTGAATAGGCTAAAGTGATTTTTGGTCGGGTATTCACAATACTGTGCTTTTATGCAGGGGGAGCTATTAAAAAAAAGCTTTTACCAATTTTTAGTATACGGTGCATATACGTAGGGGGAGCATTTGTCTCAAAAATTGAGCCAAATGAATGCGTCAAATTTTTTTTTCAAATTATGCTTTAAAATTGGGGGAGCATGCTTATTCTGTTATTTTTTGTCTAATCATTGTTTTGTTGGCAAAATAGACAACATGTTTGTCATCATCAACAAAAATTGTGGAAAGTCCTTGTGTGTTTTAAGCATTTGCAGAAAAAATTTGGTTTCTCGCAGAAACCAAATACCATGAAGATTTGGCTTCATCGTGGCTTTTCTATCAGACCAAACGGTCACTGTTTGGGTAGTTGGAGTTGTGGTAAAGTAGTTGTCTTTAAAGCAACTAAAGTAACGGATTTACTTGGTCACCAAGGGTCAGAAAAAGTTCAAAAAAGTGGTCCTCACATCCTCTTTCATGCCTTGAAGATCTGGTGGCCCTCACTTCCATTTTTGGGGATACTTTTTGAAGATTAATAAACAATTTATGCCCAAGTAATTACCAGTTTTGGTTCAGCCAACAGCCAAACATTGACAGTTCTTAATTGAAGAAAGAAGTCAACTTGTGCACCACCTAGGAGCTATCTAGCCGTTGGAGAACACTCCTCCCTATCCTTAGAATTTATAAATAGAAGATTGAAGCTTCACAACAATTTAACCTAGCCATTCAAGAGATTCTAAGTTGTGAAAAAGAGCATACCTTATAAGAGAATCTTTGTGCGAATTTGTGTAACTTCTTGAATGAGTCACTCTTGAAGCTTTGATCATTGAGAGGTTGTAATCAGCAGGATTAGGGGTTAATCTTGTTGGGCAGACAAAGCTAGGTTCAGCTTTGGGTTAGGTTTGGCAAGTTAAGCCTGAAAAAACCTATGTACCATAGGTTATTTGGCTCGGCTGCAAAAGCCAAGCTAGTGGATAGTTAGAAATCCTAAAGGAGGACCATTAGGTAGTGGATGTACTCCTGCGTGGGAAAGCACTATAAATTGCCCGTGTCTTTTACTTTTCTACCCTCATTATTGCATTTCTATTTAGTTTCACATTTGGCTTAAGTGATGAGCCAAATCTTCAGAAAATCTGAAAAAGAGGAAAAACTAATTCAACACCCTTCTTAGCCTTTTTGGGCAAACATATGGGACCAGGAGGGAGAGGCCTTTGCAAGTGCAAATTTGAGCGCCATGGGTGGAGCTGACACACCACACTTTTCTCGTATTATATTATGCCAAAAATGGCTTTCTCAAGTGGTATACCGCCATAACTATTTAATGAGCAAGCTTTGATTCTTTGCTAGAAAAGCCTCAACGCCCACACCACCTTGACTTCTCGAGATTGCAATTTTATTCCAAGCAATAACCATAACTTCCTCTTGTCACCCATGCCACCCCACAGAAATTGTCTCCAGATCTTCACCTATTTTTTCTGCAACTGCACTCGACAACTTGAAAAAAGAAAGGTAATGTAAGGGGACGGAGGACAACACTGATCGCAATAGTACTACTCGGCCAGCAAAAGATAGAAACCTACCATTCCATGAATGTAATCTGGTTTGGAATTTCTACAAAACCGGCTCTTAATGTCTGGCTAATCTCATGTTTGCCCCTAGCGACAAACCCAAGTTCTTTAAAGGAAGTTTTTCTGGTTTGCATAGAAGTCTACCAACCAGACACTCAACCTCTTGATCAGACATATGTAAAGCTGCCAGCCCAATTTTATGGAAATTAATACTCAACCCCGATAGAAGCTCGAAGCATCTAAGAACCCTCTTGAGATTAAGCAAAGAATCATTATGGGCGGGGAAAAAGTAGGGTGTCATCCGCGAACTGTAGTAAGTACCGAATGGTTGGAGGACTGTAAGCACTCCCTGATCCAAGCTATGGATTTAACCCCAAGGCCCATCCTCGCATGACGTCAAGAGGTAATCTCAGGAAATAAAATCATAAGCCTTCCCAAAATCAAGCTTCCGCATCACTGCTTTTACTCTGGAAGTCTTTAGAGAATGGACCACCTCAGAAACTACAAGGGCATAATCTAGAATATTCCTCCCGGCTATTGTGAACACCCGAATTTGACCCACGAAAATTATATTGGGATTAGACTCCAGACATATTTGAATCATAAGATTGATGAGGTTTAATTTTAGTAGAATTTATACGTTATAGTAATTAAGACTTTTATATGCCTAGGATTAATGAGACGATTTAATCATAGGATATGTTAAGGACTAAATTGCTAAATTGTATTTTATCTCATTAAATTTGGGCTTGTTTATTTATTAAACCCAATTATATTTATTCCTGGGTTGAAGATAAATGTAAGGGTCCAATTTAATAAGGTATGGACTTTTCTTTAGTGTTGCACAACCCATTAACACCTTGCTTGCAGACAAATTTAGCTCTGATTTTCGTGGAAAGTCAGAGTTAAATCATTCCTTAATAGCAAGAATGTTTTTGGTATGATTTTGGCTTAAAATGAGGAATCAATGTGTAATTAGTCAATTTGAAGATGATTGAGAGGAGTAGTAATCAAGAAAGCAGAGGAATCTGGGCAGTCTAGGGGTTAATTACGCGGTAGGATTAATCAGGGAGGAATTAGGGGAAAATCGAGACCGAAAAAGGAAAGAACGGGTGAGATGCGTAGGTGCGGGCGGTCATCTCAGGATGACCGCTGGGCCTGGACGGTCTTCCACCCATGACCGCCCGGCCTGGCTGTCATCCATAGGATGACCGCCAGCCATGGCGGTCATGCACACCCAGACCCTGAATTTCGCCCGTAATCTGATTCTACTCGGTTTTTGCCCAGATTTTTGGCCATTACCTTGATCATTAAGTTGGTCCACGCCCCTAGACTACCCAGAACACTATAAATAGGACCCCCCTCTCACATTTGAAGGGAGATTCTATTACACAAACACTCTTCATAAAGCTTTGAAGCTTCGAGAAACTCTATCTCTCCAAGCTTAAGAAATAGTTCCATAGGCAAAACTTTGGCAGAAATTCGTGGGTAGCATCATCCATTGAAGGCAGCAAAGGGAAAAATCAAGAAGAACTCCAAAATTGAGATGAGGAGTGGGAGGAAATTGTGTGGGAGGCACAACCCAAACTAAGGAGCTAGAGGAGGGCTACAAGAGGTAATCCTAATCCCTTTTTGTCTGACTAATTATTGTTGAGATGTTGATGTTGAAGATGATGTGACTGTTGTGATGCAATGTCAAGAACTACGTGGGCTTTGAACCCGGTCGCCGGGGTTCGTAGGTAGTTTCTAGTGGTGGAAACTCAAGCCCAATCTTCTTCTTCTCCCCTTTCTTTTTAATATTCAGTTATTATGTGTTTTGGTGCTCACACTTGCACACTTGCACAAGGCATACAAAATCCTCTAATTGCACAAAGTTTCGCCCCAACATGGATGGGTGCCTAACACCTTCCCGTCCATGTCGAATCCCCAGGTCCAACATCTTTGGCTCGTTATCCAGTTGCCTAAATGGAGTCACATGAAGGGTTTTTCCCAAGTTTTTGTCCCTTAATAAAATTTGCGTGGCGACTCCAAAGATGTTGGATGATGGTTATGAAGAAGGTGTAAAGGAAGGGTGAATAGGCCCAAGTGATTTTGGGTCGGTTATTCACAACTAGCGACTCCACTGGGATTTTGAGGATTCAAGAAACTTTGTGCAATTATTGAATTTTGTATGCCTTTTAATGTGTCATCATAAGTGCCTTGCATGATAAATGTTGTGAAGCCCTTATTGTAAGAGGGCCAGGGGATCCAAGTCCGCTACAATGCTTTTTTTAAGCGATAGTGGCTTGTGTGAACCGGTTTCTCGCTGCTCATTCAACGATCGGGATTAATGGGCCTTGGACCTCACGCGATATCATTTATCACACGTGAGTAGGCCAAACTATTCCTTAGCGGTAGTATTTTTAGCCCCCAACCAGCTGCATACCCTGAGCTTCTCACGCATAATAAATCAATAATTGTTATGTGCATTTTGGGTGATTATTATTCAAGTAAATGTGAATTGAGTGCCCTTTTCATCCCTACACGCCCTAAAAAGAAACCATGGAACCCCCTTTGGGTACCCGGAACCTTTATCCTTTGCTACCCCTTCAATCTAGAGCAACATGAGCAAAGAAGATTCCCTCAAAATGACCACGGCTGTGGGACCCCTACCGGCAGTGAGTAAACCATTGACAGCACCCGAGCGAGGAAGGACCAGGTCCCCCGGGAGTATTGAGGGACAAGATTCAAGGCGTGACATCATGAGAAGCAGCGGAAAGGTTCAAAATAGTGGGGTGAAGATAGAAGGATCTAAGGGAGAGGAAGAGGAGCCTCGAAGGTTGGGGAATTTGTTGAAGACCACAAAGAGGCAAGGAGGCGATTGGAATTCGGACCGCCTGTCTTTGTTCCCTAAAGCCCGATTACCCAAGAAATTCAAGATGCCGAACCTTGAGAAATCCAATGGAGAATTTGTCCCCCTCCCGATATTTTTGGAAGAACTGCTCAAGAAGTGCGTAAAAGGTGACTCGCTGCAGCCTCCGATGCCAAAACTTAATGAGTGTTGTGAATTCTGTTACGTGATTGGGCATGCTATCAATGAATGTTTCCAGATTTGCCACGAGATGCAAAGTTTGGTAGATCAGGAAGAAATCACTTTACTCCATCAAGACCAAAATGGGAAGATCAATTCTGTGAGACGGGTTGAAAGTGAAGATTGTTTCATGATTGATATTGATCTAAGAGCCAGAGGAAGAGATTTTGCACAAGGAGTCGTTCATGATATCGAGCACGTGGGTAGGAATTGGGAATGGCAGAAACCGTGTACTGTTTTCAAGATCAGCAAGGAAGCAATTGATGAGAGTTCTCCCGTGACAACAGGCTCCGAGAGTGAATCTGAATTAGAGAATGAACCCGAAGATGTAGCCAACGGACTAGACAAAAAATCCATTAACATTAGCCTTTCTTGCTCCAAAACCATGGAAAATGATGATGTATTCATATTCCGTAGCATTGAAATGAGGCACTCTTTTGCTTACTTGGATGCTTTTTCTGATAACATTTATTGCATGAATAATGTATGTGAATGTAATGAGCTGAATGAACTCCCGGATTCAATCGAAATCAACCTGGGAACTGAAGATAACCCTAAGATCACAAGGATTGGTGCGGCTCTTGAAAATTCCATCCAAGAAGACTTGACAGTTCTAATCAAAGAGTATGTGTATATGTTTGCCTGGTCTTTTGAAGCCATGCCAGGAATCGACCCGACCATTGCTCAGCATCGGATCCCTTTATTTCCCAATGCTCGGCCCGTGAAGCAAAAAGCCCGCCGTCTTCAGCCCCAATGGGCCTTGAAGGTGAAAGAAGAAGTAGAAAAACAGAATAAAGCCGGATTCTTGGAAGTGATTGAATACTCTGAATGGTTAGCTAATATCGTCCCGGTTCCGAAGAAAGATGGGAAGGTATGAATGTGTGTGGACTACCGAGATTTGAACAAGGCCTATCCAAAAGAAAAATTTCCCCTGCCCCATATTGATCTTTTGGTGGATACCACGGCAGGACATGCATTGTTATCCTTTATGGATGGATTTTCAGGGTATAATCAGGTGAAGATGGCGTCGAAAGACAAACACAAGACATCATTCCGAACCGAATGGGGGACAATCTGTTACAAGGTTATGCCCTTTGGTCTAATCAATGCCGGAGCCACAAATCAAAAGATGGCTACTACTCTCTTGCATGACAAGATGCATAAGGAAGTAGAGGTTTATGTCGATGATATGACTGTGAAATCAGAAACGCGAGAACCTCATGTGGTTAATTTGAAAAAATTCTTCGAGAGATGTCGGGAGTTTGGGAAGAGAAATAATCCTCAGAAATGTGTCTTCGGTGTCCAGCCAGGAAAGTTACTAGGTTTCATGGTGAGTGAACGAGGCATTGAAGTAGACCCCACCAAGATCAAGGCCATTCAAGAAATGCCGGCTCGAAAGAATGAGAAGGAGGTCCGAAGTTTCCTAGGAAGAATTCAGTATGTCAGTCGTTTCATTGCTCAGCTTTTTAGCATTTGTGCACCCATCCATCAGTTTCTCAAGAAAGGAGTTCCTGTAAGATGGGATGACAAATCCCAGGATGCTTTCAAACAAATTAAGAGATATTTGTCCAATTCTCTAGTGCTCCAGCCTCCAAGGCAAGGGAAGCTGTTGCTATTATATTTGACTATCACAGAAGATGCCATGGGTGCCATGTCAGCTCAATACCTGCCAGATTCTCGCATTGAGACCGCCATATATTACTTCAGTAAGAAGTTCAATGGGTACGAGTTGAACTACAACGTGGTAGAAAAGACTTGTGTGGCCTTGACCTGGGCTTGCCAGAAGCGTCGCCATTATTTTATCTCTTTTGAAGTCTTGCTCATTTCCCGAATGGATCCCATCATGTATCTAATGGAGAGGCCGGTGCCGAGCAGTCTTACAAGCAGAAGGGTGGCAATCCTATCACAATTTGATGTCCGGTTCGTGTCTCAAAAAGCTATTAAAGGAGGAGCTGTAGCAGATTTTCTAGCTTCACAACCGGTGGATGGAGATGAGAGAATTGAGCCACAATTCCCTGATGAGGAGGTGATGAACTTAGAGGCACCAATATGGGAGATGCATTTTGATGGAGCAGCTAACGCTCGAGGTTTTGGGACGGGTGTAATCCTCATATCTCCTGACGGAGTAAAATATCCAATTTCCTAAAATATCCAATTTCCTGCAAGCTGGAATTTGAAGCTACTAACAATGTGGCTGAATATGAAGCATGTGCCATTGGTTTGGGTTTAGCATTGAACATGGGGATAAAATGGATTAGGGTACTCGGGGATTTGGCTCTGGTGATATTTCAAGTCAAGGGAGAATGGAGGATCAAAGAGGAAAGACTAATACCTTACCACGAGCATTTAAAGATGTTAGCTTCCCTATTCTTAGAAATTGACTTTTAGTATGTGCCTAAGAGGGAGAATCAGTTTGCTAATGCCTTGGCCACACTTTCCTCGATGATGGGAATGTCGAACAACGCTATCATCTTGCCGTTGATGGTCCAGAAAAGGAATCAGCCTTCCTTTAACCAGGAAAAGGGGGTGGGTGAACCTTGGTTCCAGAATTATTTGAAAGATTTACCTTCCTACGTAGCTCTCGTCATAGCTATCACCGCTGTAGAGCTTGATCAACCATCACACAACCAAATTATGAATGATGATGATATGGATCATTGGTATAAAGACATCCTGGGATACCTCAGGGATGGGACGTTCCCTGAAGGCACTACAGAAATTGAGAAGAAGACTCTAAAAAGACTGGCTAGAGGTTATGTTGTGTGTGCAGGGAGCCTTTATAAGCGGCACGCAACGAGGGTCCATGTATTGTGTGTGGGTGTGGGAGAAGCCGAAAAGATTATGAGAAAAGTTCACGGGGAAGGTGAGGGCCCTCATATGGGAGGAGACATGTTAGCTCGAAAAATATTGAGATTGGGACGCTTTTGGTCGACCATGGAAGCCGATTGTGCCAAATTTGTGAAATGCTGTCATACATGCCGGATCCATGGGAAGCTATATTCTAAACCACCATCACCTTTGACACCAATGTCATCACCTTGGCCATTCTCTGCATGGGGCATTGATGTCATTGGGAAGATAACCCCAAAGGCGACGAATGGACATGAGTACATATTAGTTGCCATTGATTATTTTACCAAGTGGGTGGAGGCAGAGTCTTATGCTAAGTTGACATCTAAAAAGGTGGCCAAATTCATCCTAAACAACATCATCTGTCGTTAGGGTGTCCCAAACGAGCTGATATCGGATAATGGCCCACATTTCAAAGCTAATGGGGAGAAGTTGTGCCAGGATTACGGTATCTAGCATCACAGGTCATCACCTTATCGACCCCAGGCTAACGGTGCAGTGGAAGCTGCCAACAAGAATGTAAAGGTTATCCTAGGAAAGATGATATCCACACACAAGGAATGGTCAGAAAAATTGCCACTGGCGCTCTGGGGTTACCGAACTTCCATCAAATCCTCGACGGGTGCAACCCCAAATTCTCTAATGTACGGCATGGAAGCTATATTACCAATAGAACTTGAAGTGCATTCCTTGAGGGTGGCTCGGGAGAGTGAGCTTCCTGAGATAGAATGGGTACAGGAAAGACTTGATCAGTTAGCATTGCTCGATGAAAAACGATTATCAGCCTTATACCATGTGCAAGGGTACCAAAGGAGGATAGCTCGAGCCTTCAACAACCGAGTTCGAGAGAGAGGATTGAAGAAAGGGGACATGGTGTTGAAAGAAATAAGACAACCCGTGCATGACCCTAGGGGCAAATTCAAGGCTAAATGGATCGGGCCCTACATCGTCAGAGAAATCATGTCAAGAGGTGCTACAAAGATTAGAGACTTGGACAGGAATGAGTTTCGAGAGCCAGTCAACCTGGACCAGTTGAAGAATATTATGTATAATATAGATCCAATTCTTTGTGCTCAAAAAAGGGAAGAATGTGATATAATTCAGGGTCCATCCCACTTTTAATAATAAGAGTTTAAAGGTGGACAAGAAAGAAAAAGGGAGTTCATTCACACATTTATTTTGCATGCATTACACATATCATAAAATTTATCCTAGCAAAACATCCAGTATGCTTAAGCTTCCTCTTCATTGTCGCTAGGAGATTCGGGTTCTAAGCGAACAATTGATACTAAAAATCGATTCCTGTAACCTAAGAGGATCCATTCAGAATAACCCATGTATTTCTTCAACCATTGTTGATATCCCTCGGAAGAATAGGGGGCCTTCGGATTGAGAACTTTAACTCTTATGGGCGGACTCCAATATCCGTGCATGAGTGTAACGCCCCGAATTTTCGTAATTTGATTTTTCTCGGAATTTTCGGAATTTTTATTCCAATTTTACCCTTGAGGAATTTCCGGATTTTTGGACAAGGAAATAAATTATTTTACCTTGGTTATAAGGGAATTAAGTTGATGGTATGACGCGTTCGGCTTTCGTTGGAGTTTAATCGGGTTTCGGGGTTGAGAGTTAAGTTTTGAAGTAGTTTCCCCGAAACTACGTCGTTTTGGCAGTGTTTTAAAAAAAAAAAAAAACACTTGAGCGCGTTGACCAGGGGGTTGACCGCACCAAGCTAAACGAAACTACGTCGTTTTGGGGCTTGGTGGGTCAAAACCCTAGCCGGCCCTCCCCTCTTCTCTTCTCCTTCTCTTTTCTTTTTTCTTCCTTCTTTTCTCTACCTAGCCGCCGCCCTCATCTCCTCTTCTTCTCCCTTCTCTTCTTTTTCTTCTCGCCCTCTCTTCCTCTTCTCTTTCTCCTCACTTCACTCTTCCCCTTTTCCTCCCGTCGTCACCTACACCCCATCTTCCTCACCTTCCTTTCCTCTCTCACGAACCCACAAGAAAACCGCCGCCATCGCTTCCTCTCATCTCCTCCTCTTCTGCTTCACGCCGCCGAGGACGAACGGGGGCGAGGAAGACAGCTGAGGACGAGCCCGAGACCGCCTGCGCCGCCGCCGTGTCCGTCGATTACCGGTAAGCGCCGCCCCTCTTCTTTTTCGTTCCCGTTCTTTTGGGGTTCTGTTATGCTGATGGGTTTCGTTTGTGTGTTTGTGTTGTTGTGGGCTGTGGTTGTGTTGGCCGTTGCGGGTTGATGTTGTGGCGGTGGTGATTGGTGTGGTGTCGGGTTGTGTT